>LBNU01019771.1:25351-75518 GCA_014162995.1 Artemisia annua
TACTCCCTCCGTCCCAATTTAATTGTCCGTGGGCCCGACTTTGACCGTAAATATTTTTGTTTGTATTATATAATACTTGATGAAAGTTATATCATTGAAAAGTTCGTTTAACGAACTTTTCAATGATATAACTTTCATCAAGTATTATATAATACAAACAAAAATATTTACGGTCAAAGTCGGGCCCACGGACAATTAAATTGGGACGGAGGGAGTATGTATTTGTGTTTTGGAAACGACATCTATATTTCATGAATAAATGTCGGGTATTTGACAGCTATTTTGTGTGGGTCCCGGGTGTGGTTTTTTTAAAAAGTAATTTAACATTTTAATTAGTTTATTGTTATCCTAAATCTAATAATTAATATTTTCATTCTTGTTTTTTTGTGTGTTAAAATAATGTATAGCCGATTTTTGGTGACATTATTTAGCTAAGATTTAAATATTTAATTAGTATAGCTTAGTGAAAGAGTAGATGAGGTAAACTTTTATAGGTTGATTATGGTAGTTATTGATTGAAAGGGAATTTACCATCAACGTACGTTATATCTTGTGTGAAAAACATGTGAATTGTGTTGGCATTTTTGTTGAGTGAAAGTCTTCTTTTAAGTGATTCAAATTCGTAAGTGTGTTTTTATTTTGTATTTGTTATTTTATATATTAATACAATTACATAAAAATATTTTTCTTAAAAGAAAAATAATTCAATAATACTATTATCAAATATTAGTGATATTGAATTATAAGAATTAAAGCTATTATTTACGTTTATTTGTCAATGACATTAACTACTAACGAAATTTGAGATGAGGGACACTACATCCGTAAAATTTAAATTTTTACACAAAAGGATGTGAAATTCATTCATAGCAAGATGAGAATTTAAAAGTAAGAGGGATAATTAATTAAGCTTATTCTTGTTTGTGACAAGTTATTTTTTAAAATTTGTAAATATTTTGTAGAGCATCAGGCATGATAAATACTCGGTTTATATTACTACATTTTGTTTAGTTATATTGGTGATGAAAAGAATCAAGGTTTTAGGATCGGATTGAGATTTTTTCAAGTTAGAATGAACATTACCGTTTATGTTTTCTCACATACAAAAGTGTGAGATCTACTACGAAACCTGGTTTTTCTTTTGTTCGTGAAGGAATATGGCCAGTCATATTCATTTAAACCCGAGAGAACATCAGTCGAGTAGTTTTGATGAGACTTATCAATTAGTGTTATTATAGTTTTAATGTCATGCTAGTTTTATAAATTAGAAAGAAAATAGAATTGATAGATGATAAATAATAATGATCAATTAGTGTTATTATAGTTCCTAACTAGTTATAATGCCCGCGTACGCGCGGGTTTTTTTAATTTTTTTTGAATAATATATTTTTAATTATATAAAAACTAAGTAATAATTTAATTTTTATTTTGTTTGATTTATGATTTTTAATTGTAGTTTTTTATAATTAAAGATAATCATTTAAAAAGTTTAATCATATTGTTAGTAGCATCTTATCTATATTTTTTGTATTTATCATCTACTTGTATAGTATATCAACAAAACGAATTTAAAAACTTATAAACTAAAAAAAAATATTTAAAATATTACCTAATAAGGAAATATTTTTTTTTTCAAAATGAAAAAGTACCCACTAGGGGTTTTGTTTTATTATATAAAAGATTCTTAATATCTAACCAGTAAATAACAGGGTTTTAAAAGGCGTATCATGGCGGCATTAAGGCGCGAGACGTGATCTTTACGTTACGCAATATATTAATGCATCTTCTTTAAGCGTTGCGTGAAAAGAGGCGATAAGGCGTGCCAAAGCACGAGGCGTGGTACCGTTTTTGAATTTAACTCCGATAAAAAAATATTGAAAAAAATGAAGAAAATTACATGCAATGATAGTTTATTGACTTATTTTGTTATGTATAACACTTTTTATAAACCGATATATATGAAATATGATATAATATATAAATATTTTAATACTTTGTGCCAATTTAAGTCACCCATTAGAAAACGCTATGGCTTCCCCATTGCTCTTAAGGCTTGAGGCTTGACCATGTCACCACGACACGCGTTACGCTATTTAAAACATTGGTAAATATGTAAGAAAGCATCCATATAAGCAAGTAAATATGTAAGAAAGTATCTACACGAAAAAGCTTTATATAAGTTTGTTAGGAGAGTATTCGGCGTGGAACTTTAAAAACAGCAAAATAATCATAATTGCGAAACTATGGTTAAGTGTTTCGCGTATTAAATGAATAAGATATTCAAGTTATAAATAGTCATGGAACGAAAATACATAGATGTAAAATATAATATTGGAAGTCTTTTAAAAAAACAGTACTTAAGGAAATACTCCGTATAGAATAAGAATAAATTAGTAATTTTATAGTTTTCATTTTGAGAGTTTTCAAGCAAAATTGGTTTTCTTTTTAAATAAAGTAGATAAGAGATAAATTTAACATGTTATGTCAATTCATTAACTTAGAAACATCTTGATAAAATAAACCTAAGTAAAAAGCTTTTAGGGGGTGGCAACGCTAGCGGTTTGGCATGCGGTTTGGGCGATGCCGATCGGCATGCCCAAAACCACTCATGCGGTTTCAACAATGCGGCAAGGAAATCGGTATACAATACCGAATCGGCATGGCTCGTTGGTTTTAAAAATTCGAACGTTGGAAATTTAATGCATTAGCCGTTTGAGGCTTTTTCCCATTGTCACTAAAAAATGAAAGTGAGGTATCGTGAATCATGAAATGTGTTTGCAATATTTTATTGGTTTATTTTGCATCATGTTGAATTATAGTGTAGCATGACTGACACCCCTTATAACTTTACAACATGTTACATCACAAGACATGCATTAAATTATAAAAATTTATCTATTTTTTGACTTTTAGATACCACGTAGATTGAAAATTGATAGTCACTGTGGCCGAAACGAAGTATATAAAATACTAAAAACAGCATTTATTAACTTCAAAAATATTGTTCATTTACAGCACTTTTTGAAGAAATTATGAAACAATTTGTGAAATGAAAATTTAGCATCCCGTAAGAAAAAATAAATAAAAAAATAAAAATAATAATAATAATAAAAATAATTTCTAGACACACATTTCAAATAAGGGACAAATTTTAAAAGGAAGATGCATCTATTTTAATAGGTGCATCTCAAATATGTGGTTGTCGTTTCTTCTTATCTTTCTCATTTTAATTTTTCTTCTTATTTGATCATAACTTTATGGACTTATTTAACTTTATAATTTTGTACCTTTAATTTATGTTTTAGTAAAATAACAAGTAACTCCTAAAACTAATAATTATATATTCTAACATCAAACTAGTACAATTTTTTTTTTAACTAATAAAAAACCAATAAATAATTTTGCTAAAGATTATTGATCTCAGCTATAAAAAATGATGTTTGTTTAAACACGTTGCAACGCACGGGCATTAAAAACTCGTTTTTTATGAGTTTCATATCTTTTCTTAAACCTCTTATTATGGTTGCTCCAAGTGTCTCAATTAATCACTATATAATTGTGTTAAAAGAAACTACAACAATCATATAAAAGTCCCTTCAAGTATTATTTTGTTGTTTGCTCTAGCAGTAAGTAGTTGCAGTGAGCTAGTTAGTTGTAAGCAATAGTACTGAAAACATAACCACAACTCACCGCTTCTTAAACGAACATTGGAGAATTAGCTTTTTTAAAAAATAGGCCCAACTCACAACTCTTTTGCCAAACGACCTCTAAAAATCAAATGTTCGTTATTCACCGTTCACTGATCCAAAAAGATTCACACCGCTCCGCGCCAAACATACCTTTTACGAACCGAAGCACATTCAATTTATGAAACTTTTATGCATCTTAATACTTAAAAGTAGATAAAGTATATTTATAAAGCAAACATAATTGAAACGAACAAAGTGATAAAACTATTTGACGTGAGTTTATTCTAATGTTGCAATTATCATGTTTTGTTAGAGCTATTGATTGGTTTTCATTTGATTATGCGGTGCCCTTTCCTTATTTTATTGTGCTAACTAAATAAATTCTTCTTGAGATTAACTTTGATATTGTGTTGTTAATTTATGGTTATATTATAATTTTTTTGACCAGATGAGATTCTAAAATCTTTTGAGTTATGACTTATAAGATTGGGTCGGCTAAAAAACATGGGTATATGCTTTTTAATTGTCACTAAAAGAGTTAGTTAACAAGTCATATTTATAAGTAAGACTAACATTATTGGGAGCTAAAGTGACATATGATGGACGATATGTCTGCTATTTCTTCCTATTAGTGCTCACTGTACTTTTACGAGCAAATTACACCAAAGTGTATCCAAATTATCCTCAATTTGAATTTAAGTTACTCTACTTTTTTTTTCTTCAATTTAGTATACTCAACTTATTTTTTATTACAATGTAACACATATAACGGATTTTCCAGTTATCTTATAATGAAAAAATTACATGTTTCGCCCCTATGGATTCTTCCAAATAACACTTGTAGTCTCTAGTTCATTTTAATTACGCAAGACATACGTTTTCGTCAGTTGTTATATGTTTTCATAGTTTTGTTCATTTTAATATGTTTTCATAAGGTTTTTTACGTTTTCAACCGTTTTTTACGTTTTCGTCCGTTTTTTACGTTTTCGTCCGTTTTTTTACGTTTTCATTCGTTTCCTTAAGTTTTCGCCCGTTTTCTTCAGTTTTCGTCAACTTTTTTTACTTTTTCATCCGTTTTTTTACGTTTTTGTTTTTTTCTACATTTTCGTCCGTTTTTTACGTTTTCGTCTGTTTTTTTTTACGATTTCGTCCATGTTTTAATATTTTCGTTCATTTTTTTTACGTTTTCGTCTGTTTTTTATATTTTCGTCCTTTTTTTGCGTTTTCGTCTGTTTTCTTACATTTTCGCCCGTTTTCTTACGTTTTCGTCAGCTTTTTTATGTTTTCGTTCGTTTTTTTACGTAAAAAAATAGCCGAAAACGTAAGAAAACAGGCGAAAACGTAAAAATGGGACGAAAACGTAAAAAACAGACGAAAACGTAAAAAATGGACAATAACAATAAAAAATGAACGAAAACATAAAAAAACAGACGAAAACTGAAGAAAACGGAGGAAAACTTTAGAAAACGGACGAAAACGTAAAAAAAACAGTTGAGAACGTAAAAAAACGGTCGAAAACGTAAAAAAAAACTGATAAAAACCTATAAAATTGAACAAAACGTATAAAAACGGACAAAAACGTATGTCTGGCGTAATAAAATGAAATAAGGACCATGAGTGTTATTTGGGATAAACCATAGGGACAAAACATGCAATTTTTTCATTATAGAATAACTGAAAAATCCATTATATGTCTTACATTGCAATTAAAAAAAAGTTGAGTACACTAAATTGAAGAAAAAAAAGTAGAGTACCTTAAATTGAAATTGAGTATAAGTTGGATACACTTTTATGCAATTTGCCCTATTTTTATTGATTCATATTTCCTCTTAAATTTGCATTTTCACTATATATATTACATGTCGAGAATTTGCTACCTATAACCATTGACAACAAAGCAACACATATTGTTTTAGTTGCAAACTTGAACATATAACTAAACCAAAGTCATATTTACATCTTATTTGTAAATGATATCAGCACTATCTATGCATGATGTTGAATCCTTTATTCAAGAGTTGGTTGAAAAAGACATATGCCGATGATTTGCGTTCAAACCTTTATAAACATATAACAATAATTATGTACTTGTAATTTATTCCAAAAAGAAAGAAAAACTTGTGCTTTTTTAGAAGAAAATGATTGCTAATTGTTAAAATAATATAAATCATGAATGCTAATCATTTATATTTAAAGTCAACTATATATAAACTCTATGTGTTTCAATTGAACTTTAACTCCCTTTAAAACTTGATTGTGAAAACATATAATGAAAATTGGTAATTTATTTTCAAAATGTATTTACCAGAAATCAAATAATTATTTAATCTAAAGCGATAGTATAAAAAATGATCTAGATGTTGCCATTGTACTACTAACTATTTAAAGAAGTTCCAAGTCAGCTTTTTATGGTTATGACGATCTGGCAAATTGGGAAATGGACAAACTATGGGCCCCTCAATATATCTTTGTGTTGTCAAAAGATGGGCAACAAAAACATGTATGCGTCTGAAGGCAGCCCATGCCCATCTGTTCTTTCTTCACTCAACACACTATCATGTTTTGTTTTATTCACAAGCGATCTTGTTTTTTATGCTTCTAACTTATTAGTATGATCCTAATAATCATACTAAGGATTTGGTAATGTTCATTTAGCTGATATCACTTTTGATAATGTAACTTTATCACAAGCTTTTACCTTAGTGGTATTCATAAAAACACTCATTTTAGGACCAAGAGTCATCAGATTTATTTTAAAAAAGTCAGTATATCTGACATAATTTTACGTTACGCAAAGAGTTCTCATGCACCATCGGGAGTCGGGACCCCCCCGCCCCCCGGTCCGCCCTTGAAAACACTTCAATCAAAAGTTTGTGGATTCGAGTCCTACATGTAATAATCATAATTGCGAAAGTGTGAGATTATATACAATTGTATTCTGTTGTGAGTTTGTGTTACATTGTCATTCAGGGAAAAAAAATAAAACAAAAAAAAAAAGTTAATATTGTTTTGATTTTTAAACACACAATAACTACTAAAAAAAATGTACCAACACGCTGTTAGTTATGTATGCTACATTTTTTTAGAAGAAATAGTTGTGCATAAACACACCTATAATACAGTGGTTGGTTTGTCGTGTAGTCACGACTATTACTTTTTTCGTTTATATTAAACTTGAGTCTAGAAAACAGGTTCGCTATGCGACAAAAAAAGAATATAACCCTGAGAGAAAAATAGTGAGCAAAATCAAGGGCGCGTTTAGTAAGGAGGTTTTCCAGAAAATTTTTCCAAGAAAATCTAAGAAAATAGAAAACGCGTTCAAATTTAGTTTTTTCCAAAAGTTTTCTTGGAAAAATGGAAAAGCTGTTTTCCAAGTTTATAACTAAGTTTTGGAAAACTCCCTTTAGGAGTTCTCCATAGGTTTTCCATTTCAGAAAACTCCATCTAAACACTTTTTCAAGTATTCTCTAGAGAAAGAATAGCTCCCCCATTCTCTAGAAAACTGAAAAATGAAAACTAAGAAAATTTTTCCATTACTAAACGCGCCCCAAGTCTTTGGTGTTTTTCAATACACTTTTAATTAAGTTGGCTCCATACATTGAAAGATATAAATAAGTGAAATGGCCCCTGACTGGTATCTATCTGGCAATGTTTATGAACTAGCACAAAAGCTCCATACCAAACCCCTTGTTCTTACCAAATCACCAGCCAACTTAATATAAATAATCATTAATATTGATGTTCTTTTTCTTTACATGCAACATATAATAGTTTTGTCGAATATATCTTTTTAAACTATTGTAAATCATCACTTTATGACAATATTTCCAACCAATTGATGATTCAACAAGTTGCTTGCATATCTCTATGAGACAGGCCTTGTGGCAAATCATTTAGTCTTGATGTATTATGAAGCATCAAATCTGATGTTCGATTCTCGCTAGCGCATTACAATTTTTGGTATTTGGGATTGCCCTCTTGTGCAAACTGCAAAGGCATGAGAATTTTCCCAGCCGTAGAGAACAGGCTTTTGAATCTGACAAGATTGGCAACGGTCGCCGCGTTGCCGGCGTGCCTGTGTTTTTGGCGGAGGCGATTTTGCATAAATAAAGTAAAGTCAATGCTCACACAACCCGTTTCTCCTGTTGAAACAACCTATAAAAGTTGTTAAAAAACACCGTATAAAGTTGTTAAAAAACAGCACACTGATATGTGTTAAATCACATATCGTTTATTCACCATTTTAAGACCAAAAAGACCGAAAACGCTAACAAATGCCAAAGATATACGTATTTTTGCGTTTCTGATTGTGCAGGTATGGTTATACAAAATTGGACAAAAACCGAGATAATAATGACAAAACGAGCACGGGATTGGAACGAATGACAAAAGCCGGGTCCCTGGAAGCATTTTTCATATTTGAGCTCAAAATGTCAACCATGGTCCTCAATGAATCAACATATGTCAAGTTCAGCCCTTGGAAATATTTTTGGAAAATGGCATATTTAGTCCTTAGAGTTTCACAAATTACACAATGGGTCCTTGTTATTCCTTAATCCTAAATTTCTAAATCTATTAAAGAATAGCCTGGACCAACTCTTATCAGTTCATATATCCCAAGCCCATTTAACCAAACCTGGCCTGTTAGCCCATTTCCCATTAAAAACCCATACCGGTCCAATATTAAATCAAAATAACATATAAAAAATCCTACCCGCGTTCCTTTTTACCCTCACCCAGAAATACCCCCAAATCATATAAACCCTAAAATTACCCAAATCCCAATTCACCCAAAATTACCCCAATTCACTTATAATTACCAATCATTGAAGCTTTCTAGAAGCTATCCCATGTGTCAGAGCACATGATTAGAACATGATTGGGTCACAAGGACATGTGGCAGATAACCATTCGTTGGAACACCTCATAGCTCAGCTTTGGATTCGTTATCTAGCACATGTCAGGCACATGTCAGAGAGAATGCACCCACGGATTGCCAGGGTGGACTCATGGATGGCTGAGATCAAATTCGACACATAATCAAAGTGAAATCAAGGGCTCAAGACAAGATGGAATTTTAGATGGGATCTATGAAGAATATGCTGATAAAGATACTCTTTCCAGGACCTTCCAAGCTTCTATCTCCTTAGTTATAAATACCAAGCCCTCACTCACAATTCAGGGCACGATAGTTAGTTAGTAGCTTAGGAGTAGTGTAATTTTAGCTTATTAGTGTAATTTTTAGCTTATTTTAATATGTTTGTAAGCTTCACTATTGTAATCATTTCAGTTTTCAATAAAAGTTCAGTTTACTCTTTAATTCTTTGTCACTTTATTTTCAAGCAACTTAATCTGTTTTCAATACTCTTTAAATTGTTTTCACAAGCTTACACAAGCTTCTCATAAGCTTGTTGATAGACTTAGATGCTTAAGTTCAGTCTCATTAAANTAGCATTTATTTTTAATGTATTTGTTTCATTGAGTATACCGGTAATATCATAAATTTTAGAACATGTCTTAATGATGTATCCTGAGACCGTGAGATCACATTCGTGTTATTAAAATTTGCTTTTGTGATGCACATTTCCAAGGCCCAAGATATACTGCTAGTAAGAATAGGATTTTTCTTCTTCTCTTCTTCACGAGAGGCGCACGATCTGTTTGACTTTAGTAGGTCAAATGTGTTAGAAGTCTCCAATGAGATACATTAATAAGTTCGAAACTTTTTGGCTATTCAAGTCTTCAATACATTTTCGGTAGTGAAAAGTCACCAATCGTATAACTGGCCGAGTCACACCAAAAATTTGCTAACCCGAAACCTAGTAAATTTACCAAAAACGTACTTAAGGCAAGACTTAAATACAGTTACAGAGTACATGCAAAAGCTATTAAATTTACATGTATTGCAACAAGTACCAAATCCTTAAATATTAAAACAAGAGAGTCCATATCATCAATATATAATGTTTTTATACAAAAATGAACACATACTACCACATTTATACCTTTTCCTAGTATAAAATTACTTTAAAAACTAACTTTCAAAAACAATCATCAAAACCAGTTTATAAAAAATTAAAGAAAAATACATTTAAATCAAAACACGCTTCTTGCAATCTTGATCAACAATGGCACCATTTGTTACATTAACAGCAATAGAACAATTCATAGTGACCGTCACCTTCCTCTTAATAATATTTAATATCTTAACTCTACCATTGATTTTGGTATAACTTTGAAACGGCAATTTCCCGGTACCCAAATCACTTTGAAACTCTTGCTTCCCACCGATCTTAGCCGCCGTTATATCAAACGTTACGTTTAATCTCAACGTCCTTCTAGCCTTAGCCACACCACGAGGAATATCACCTAAACCAACAACCGTGCCATGGTACAAAAGACTTGAGTTAGATTTTTCAAATTTGAATGCAGCCACGTTAGTGTTCTTTACAGAAACATCTGCCACGACAGTCAGATTCGTGGTTACGTTGGGCGGATCAAATCCCATGATGGATACTGAGTTCATGTTAATTTTAGGGTTTTTGACATGCAGGACTGTAAAGCCTAGGATTAACATGATCACCGCGATGATGAGCAATATAGCGGTTATGATACCACAGCATATGGTGCATTTTCGGAATCCTTTTCGTTGTTTTCTTAGCTCCATGGACAACTCTTCGTCTACCGTGATTGGGAAGGGTTGTATCGCAGTTTTGGGAGCAAGAGGCTTCTCTTGATCGTCGTTAGCCATGAGGTAATTTTGAGTTCTTTGTGTGGTGTGGTAGAATGGGACTCATTTTTGTATTGGCTTGTCCACTGGTGACTTTGAACATTGACTTGGAATATGAGTGATTCCAAAAGGAAGAATTTGTTAGTAGCTTCTTCCCGAATATAAGACAATACTTAATCATTCATTTAAATATAATAGATAAAAGATCATTTGAGGACAAAACTTACTAATCTTCACCCTCCATATTTATTTGATCTAATGGATGAGATTAATCCTAACAATTTTCAAAAACCCACTTTTATCCTTTTTTTTTCAAATATTAATATCTTTCAAACTGTTAATCGTTAAGCGAAAAAAAATATACCGTTATGACGAGCATTTAATTATCTTTCTATAGATAGGCACTTTGATATATTTTCGACAAATTTTTTTTTTCGTTTTTTTCACGTTTTTTTTCGTGGCCAAAAAAATAACATGTGATATATCACATGTGATATTACATATTACCCTAATATCACATGTGATATTACATATCACACGTTTTTTTTCGGCCACGAAAAAAAACGTGAAAAAAACGAAATTTTTTTTTCTCGAAAGTATATCAAAGTGGCCGTCTATAGAAAGATAATTAAATGCTCGTCGCGATGGTGTAATTATTTTCGTTTAACGATTAACAGTTTAAGAGATATTTAAATTATAAAAAATGGGTAAAATATTAAAATGCTTTTAATCTCAACTATTGATTTTTTTTAGATGGATAGTGTGGATGAGTCCCTTGATATGTTGGAAAAGTTTGGTATATAAAATAACTCTACTCAATATAATATGTCGTTCAGCTTTGGTGACAAGTACTACTCCCTCTTATATTTATGAAAAAATGATTGTTGTGCCAAATAATCATTCCTATTTATTTACATAAAATAATTGTACAAGTAATTTATGAATTATGCACTTATTTAGGTATGTATTTTAAGTCTAGATAACACTATTGGCCTTCTTTTTATAATAATGCTTTTAATTATCAGAGTGTTGGGAAAACTAATATCCTTAATTATTCTGGATTGCAAAATAAATTCTTGCCTAAGAGATACAGACAATAACTAACCATTTAGGCAATTTTCTACAAATTAAATAAGGTTTCTAAAGATTGATGTAACCAAGAATGAATACAAACTAATTTTGTTTTTCTAAACCAAGCCTTTTGACTAAATCAACATATGTAAAAGGGAAAAATGTAGGAAATGTAAAGGGCTTTAAGATAAAAATAAATAAATAAATAAATAAAGACTTAGTCAACTTAGGTTCAAAAACAAAAATTCGACCCAATTAATAAAGGATATGTAACAAGTCACCATCTCAACAAAAGATAGAAATTCCATTTTGATCTAAACTGACAATACTTTGTTAATCTTATTGGTAAGATGATTAAACATATTTTTTAGTATGAAACCACATAGCATGATATTACATAAACATAAACTTATAAGTTATAACATGAATCTCCTAATTACTCTTTAAACTATTTACATAGGCCCATAATTCTAGGGGTATTTATTTGTTCGGTTATCAGGTTATTCGGTTTATTCGGTTTAGTAAGTTCAATTTTTTTTCCGAGTAAAACCGAAAACCGAACCAAACAAAATTCAAATTGGAGTAAACCGAGCCGGGTAAACGAAACCAGGACCGAATAAACAAAGACCAAACCGAATAACCCGGATTACACAATTTTACTCCCTCCGTCCCATATTAAATATCCACTTTTGACTTTTAGAGTCTTTTTTCTTCAACTTTAACCTTAAATATTTTTGTCTGTATTATATAATACTTGATGAAAATTATATCTAACGAAAATACATTTAAAATTCATTCATATATTTTGCATCAAGCATTATATAACACACATAAAAATATTTAAAGTCAAAGTTATAAAAAAAAGACTTTAAAATGTCAAATTGGACATTTAATATGAGACGGATGGAGTAATTATTTATTTAATTATATAGAATAAAAAAAAAGAATACAAGGCTAAAAAAAGAGTAAATTGCAAAAACCGTCCCTGTGGTTTGTCAAAATTGCAGAAATCATCCCTAGTCTTCTATAAGTGCAGGCGGCGTCCCTGTCACAAAACCTTTTGATCATTTTGGTCCCTGGTTTTAACCGGCGTTAAGTGGATTCCGTTAGTAGTTACACGTTAGCCCTTTTTGGCCAACGATTGTTGCAACATTTATCCTTTAAACTAACGATCGTTAATTTTTTAAATTCTTTTGGTTTATATTAAGTTTTTAGATTTTTATATACGTTTTTTATAAAAAATATACGTTTTCATATATGTTTTTATACGCTTTTATATATGTTTTTATATACACGTTTTTATACGTTTTTATATACTTTTTATATATTAAATACGTATTTATAAAAACATATATGTTTTTATATACGCTTTTATATACGCTTTTATATACGTTTTTATATACACGTTTTTATATACGTTTTTTTAACATATACGTTTTCATATATGTTTTTATACCCTTTTATATACACGTTTTTATACGCTTTTTTATACTTTTTATATATTATATACGTATACGTTTTTATACATTTTTTATAAAAACATGTACATTTTATATACGTATATAATAACGTATATATTTTTATAAATACGTATATAACGAGGTTTTAAACCCGCGCGTTGCCGCGGGATGTTTGTATAAAAGTATGTAATTTGTAAGTATGTCGTGTGGTGTGTTTTGTATAAGCAGAAGCTGTAGTGGATGCAAAGAGCAGTTAAAAGGTGCAAAAATTCTGTAAAAAAACATATATTTGATGTCTAAAAATTCATATTTCTGCACAAACTATGTTGTAAAAAAGCATAAAAAAGGTGTAAAAAAAAGCACCCAAAAGCCGTAAAAGACATCACGCAAAAGCTGGATATTTCTGTTGTCGAAACAGACATGCTTCCGCCAACTGTTAAAAAGCAGCTAAAAGCAGTAAAATAACTACAAATACCATATTTGGAAACTGATAAACCTTGTCTTCTTTTTCCACCTTGCTTGTTACACCTGTTTGTATTTGAGAACTTTTACACATACATTTACCTTTCGATTTTCAATTTCAATTCCTTTGGTTGGTCTTAAGGCCTGGGTATGAATCCTACAAAACACAATATCCCAACATCATCCTTGATATATAATTGTAAAGTGATATATATGCTGCATTCATGTAGTAAATAAGCTATCATGTATTAAAACTAAATATTATAAAGACCAGAAAAAAGCTTAGCTTGATTCGTTAGCTGCACCGTTGCATACTTTAGACTTAGCCGGGTCCATTTCGATTTGCATTTTCCCGGATTCAGGCATTAACTACCAGCCGGTATCTCCTAACAATATTTACAAAGTATATGAGATGTGTCAAAGAATGAGGTAAACTCGAACTCTAAAACAAACATCAGTATACAACATAAATTAACATGCATACAAACCAAAGATCCAATTCAAGTTTAAGAGTTGAGATGCAGTATACACTCCCAAACCATCTATCACAAATTATAAATCTAGTTTGTCATTCATGATGTGTCACAAAATCTACGACACGATGAACCTAAACTTGAATTAGGAAAACATGAATTACCACGTCATTTAGCACCAGAATCATCAACTTTGACACACACATGTATCTGTTTTTTATCAGGTGTGGCGTTATACGAATGGAAACGGTTGTAACTTTTGCATTTTCCCTTGCAATACTTAACACTAAAACAAAACTCGCATGTCTGACAACTAACCCTTGATTAACTTGGCTCATTAACAAATACCTAATGAAATGGCCAGAACAGCAGTAGGAAAGTGTATGACTCCAGAAAGTGTCATATACTGCAGCAATTTTTTTTTTTTTTAACCACGGCTCCTGTCACAGAAGTCGGTAGTGTTTTAACTCACATACGTCTTCTTTTAAAGAATGAAGTTGTATTTATTGTGACACCCCTACATAAGATGGTATTTGGGGGAGGCTTTTAGTTTTTCAAGAAAAGGTTTGAAATTGTTTATATGTGGCAATTTCGATCATATTCATATAAATGAGTTGTATTCAGTTGTGTTGAAGCTCAAATGGTTCAAATAAAAGAATTTACTTAAAGGGAGACAGGTCCAGTTTTATAATTGAACCAATTTTGTTTCTCTAATGAAAGCTAAGACACTAAACATTTATTATATATAAGATGAACAAATTAACTGCCTGCAGACGAAAACCAAACCGATTTTGATCAGCTACCCTGTAGACTTATTTTAAACATTTAAGCTATAACATCTTTAATTACGACCAAATTTTTATCTAATGCTAATAGACGACGGCGTTTCTGCACACATCAGAATTAATATGACAAATAGAGGTGCGAGTTACCGACCTAAAAGTAAAGGGGTCGTTGTAGCCCACCTATGCTCCTGTTGATTTCTCGCTTTTGACAGGCGCTGGAATCAACTTCCCTTGTGCCAGGTTCATGCCAAATCTCGTCAATTCCATCCGAACCTTCTCCAACTGTAAGCCAGTCATTACCTGACTTTTCCTGCCAATTCCTTCCAACATGTCCGAAATGGCTCAGTTGCACAACTTTTCCAGCTTTATGTTGAAATTAATCCCTGCAAGTACAACACTCATTTTAGGAACCATTAATGCAAATCATGTGGAAAGTAATGCGCTGTAAACAAAAAAAGATTATCAGTAACTTGGTTTTAAATAGTCACTCTTACCCACTCACCTCCATAACCCGTTTCAGTCTGAACCTATTTCGACCCATTATTAAATTCACCTGACCCTCCTAGCCCATGTTTTCTCAGTTCATATTTAAATTATAAGGTACATGACAATTAAGAATATTCAAGCACTAAAACGATATAGTTTTATGCATACAGTTAAATGTGTTATCTATTCTAATATGATTATTCATATGGGAAATCACATGCTTAGTTGGCCATTAACTGACTGACATAACACATGAAAATATAGAGATTAAACTGATTCAAGAGAAGGGCTTACAAAAGCTTTAAATGTTGGCAGTGAGCATGGCTGCTGTATGCATCACATGCCTGACCGGTCTTCACAGACGAAATGTAACTGCAGCATACACTCATTCAATGTTGCACAACACGCTTTCGGTCACTGTTGTTCCGCGACATGGTACCCATTCCTCCATCCTCAGCAAAACCTATGCCAAATGAATAACTAAAGGTTACAACAAATCAAAGACTGAAGCAATTCCCATCTTTACATACAGCTAAGAAGATAGATAACAACAGCGCTAGTTACCTTGAGGCATAGGTCGACTGTGTGAACCGGCTGGTCGTTAGCGCACGTCAGTCTTCTAACATTAGTACAAACACCTGTAACAAATAAATAAGGAAAGCTGACCGTAAATTTATCGGTAACCTGCACCATACATACAACAATCAAAAAAAAAATAATTAAAGTAGTATTATAGGTCACCTCTAATAGCCGTGCTCACTTGCTTATTTGCAGAAAAATAGCAGCGAAAGACACAGTAACTATTAACATTTGAAAAATAGTTATCAAATTTGCAAAAGGCTTAGATATGCATTTTTCAAATCTGTAAAAGGCTCAGATACATTTTAAAATCCGCCATAAAATACCGGCCATGGTTGCAATCCTAATTCAAGTCACATTGCCGTGCCAAGATACCGGTATAAGCAGATTATGTAACTGCGAGTATGGAAGCGGGACCAAAGACCCGCCATGGCTGCAACCACGTGGATGTGACTGCCTCGCCAAGATACGGGAGTTGGTAAACCATGCTTATCAAAGACATAAATGCATCAAACTATCGTCATCGCCTCGACTCTATACATTATTCGACCACAGCCATTGTATCAGATTTTCGCCAATGTAAACAGAAAAATAAGGATTAACCCAGCGTAGCTATAAACTTAGAAACTTTACAAATCTCCCACCATGGCTCCAAGTGCGATGTCGTGCTACCCTGCCAAGATACGTGACAAACAGTATCACCATAAATTAAAATGTATCATGAAAACCAAAACAACAACTATTTGGGGTTCTATTATCAGTAAGAATAAGAAAAGCAACAAAACCGCATCACTCACATCTCATATAATCTGATTGAAACCACATTAATTAGATGAAAACAATTACCTCAAAAGGCTTTGTTGCAAACATCATCAGCAACGCATCCTACAAAAGAAATCAACCAAACCCCCAAATTAACGAAACCCTAATTTGTTAAAAAAAATTAAACAATAAAAAACATGAAAATTAAAAACCCTAAATTTTAAAACCATAAAATTAAACTAAAATTAATCACCATAAATAAAAATCAAACCTTTTTTGGACGCCTACCGGTAATTCATAGATTCAGGGGGAACACACACATCGTGTGTGCGTGTATCTGTGTTTTCTGGATTATGAAGAATCCAGAAGTTGCTACATCTCCCAATTTGTGCGTGTATGGGTCAGGGATAAAACCCATTATTAACAACTCAATTCATCAGAAAACATGTGATTGAAACATCATAAAAGTTAATCAAACGAAAAAACCAACGATTCCAAACCTATTAACAATGATTATGTAATGAAACACAGCAGATCCACATGGTAAAAAAATGACCTAAGTCAATGATCTAAAAACCACTTTAAACCATAACAAAATTTGTAGATCATATAACCAAACTAACCCCAAAAAAATGTGGCTGGAAAAGTTTATAGCACTGTGCTAGTAACAAATGGCTGAAGCAGGACCACAAAAGGAATAAAAAATTGGATTCACTATTCATTCGACAGTAAACCCTTTCACAGAGCACTGTAGATCCCCGAAAACCCATCGTGTCGGATCAAATCGGCGTTCTTTTGTTCATCGGAGCTGGACCGAGCGGATCTCACCCAAAGAGAGAGGGCGTGAGTTAGTGTGAACAGTTCGGGTCTTAGGAGAGGATACCAAATCACTAAATGGGCCTTGGATGGAGCGGGTCGCCAAAAAGGAGTGGGTTAACAATCCCGGTTATTAGTATATAGATATAAGAGTTGAGATCCATGAAGAACCCATACATGCCATAGAACCTATCAACCAATCATAGCCACCCATTTATATTTTCACCTTTTTTTTTTCAAAACAACATATCTTGTAAACGGTAAATCTTCAAGCTACAAAAAAATACCATCGCGACGAGAATTAAATCATCTTTCTATAGATATGCATTGTTATATACTTTCGACGAACTTTTTTTTTTTTTTTTAATTTCGCCCAGAAAGAATCATATATGATTCGTAAAAATCATATATGATTCGATTCTTACGAATCATATATGATTCTTACGAATCATATATGATTTTTCTGGGCGAAAAAAAAAGTTCGTCAAAAAAAAAAAGTTCGTCGAAAGTATATAACAATGCATGTCTATAGAAAGATAATTTAATTCTCGTCGTGATGGTATTTTTTTTTTGTAGCTTGACGATTTACGGTTTGCGAAATATTTAAGTTTTAAAAAAAGGGTGGAAGTTTATCTTTTTATTTTGATAAAAAAAAATGAGTGGCTAGGATTGCTTGATGGGTTCTATGGTAAAAGTTGGATCTATAAAGAACTTTTGGCATAGATATAATGATGCCAAACTAGGTCCCTTTTTTTACATCACATTTTCATGTAGATTTGTGCATTATGTCTAAACGTTCAATTGTAGTTGATCAATAAGTTGCACGGGACGGGTACGGGTACCGGGAAACGACAACATTTAAAACTCATAACTATCAAATTGTCTTCCCAAAGCCATTTAAGGAAAAAAAAAAAAAATCAATTAGTTGTGACATCCTCGGAGAAAAAAACACTCTCCAATTCTGGTTCATCAAGTGAGTGGCTAGCAGCGATTAGAAATTTTACATATATAATATAGAAGATTAGAAGGAATCCTTTTTATTTAACTCACTTAAGAACAATCAAGTACTCATATAACCGATAATGATATAAAAGCAATCAATTTTAGTATTTTACTCACCTGATGAGATTCCAAAAATTTCACGATGAAGAATTAGATATGAAAAATCACGATAATGAGTTTTGGAAGGTTTAAAGTTGATGAGCCGTGTAGAAGTGCATTTTTTTTTTTTTTTTTGACCGGACTGGTTTAAAAACCGGTTTTACGTAAAACCGGTTTTGGGAGAAAAATGTCTGATTTAAACCCAGAACCGGTTCGGTTTAAACCGGTTTTACCCACAAATGGTTTGGTTTAAACCGGTTGATAACAAATAATGAAACCTGTTTCTAAACCGGCGGTTCGGTTTTTCCTAAACCGGTTTTCCAAAAATCGGTTTTTTGAAAAACCGGTTTCGGTTTTTTCTCGGTTCGGTTCATGAACCTATTTTTTGTGCATCTCTAGAGCCGTGAGTCATGAATCAATTTAGATGATTTGTCTTCTATAAATTAGATATGTTAAAAAATTAAAGCCTTTTAGTTATTTGGACATAGAAAACGTCACTTTCTGGGCCAAAAATATTTCTGCAAACATTTTCTAGATAAGGATCAGCGTATCCCTTTTGAACAAACATTTCCACTTTTCCCGGGATGTTTCTCCGGCGTTTCCCCGTGTTTCCCGGCGTTTCCCCGGCGTTTCAGATACGTGATACGGCATCCTGATGGAGTTTCCGTGTATCCTAGCCAATAACCAATCCATAGAACAATAATATGGTTTATGTAGTGATACAACTTTAAGAAATTATAAAAACATTTCAACTTTATTATGTTTAAAGAAGTTAAGATATTTGCATGTAACAATTGAGATACTCGATATAGGCATAACTTATGTGGGTGCCAGAAATCTTCGTGCGAGTTATTCAACCCACTTAATTTGAAAGCAACAATGGGCCTGCAGTCTATTGAGTGGATCCATAATGAGCCTTATTAACGAGCCTACTCAATTAAAAATGGGTCAGTTCAGTCGAAACTTCGAATAAATATATGTTTGTTTGATACGTTTAAGACTTATATTTCTTTTTTGAGTTGAGTTATTTAAAAAACCAAACATTCCTCACATACCAAGGGATTCATTCCCACCATCCATCTAAAAAGAAATCAATGGTTGAGATTAAAAACATTTAATATTTCACCCATTTTTTATAATTTAATTATCTCTTAAACCGTTAATCGTTAAGCGAAAATAATTATACCATCGCGATGAGCATTTAATTATCTTTCTATAGATATGCATTGTGATATACTTTCGACAAAAAAATTTTTTTCGTTTTTTTCACGTTTTTTTCGTGGCCGAAAAATATCATATGTGATATATCATATATGATATTACATATCATATATGATATTGGATATCATATATGATATGTAATATCATATATGATATATCATATGTGATTTTTTCGGCCACGAAAAAAGACGTGAAAAAAACAAAAAAAAGTTTTTTTGTCGAAAGTATATCACAATGCATATCTATAGAAAGATAATTAAATGCTCGTCGTAACGGTATATTTTTTTTCGATTAACGCTTAACGGTTTGAAATATATTAATATTTGAAAAAAGAGGATGAAAGTGAGTTTTTTAAATTGTTGGGATTAATCTCATCCATTAGATCAAATAAAGATGGAGGGGAGATGAATGGTGGAAATTAGTCCCTTGGTATGTAAAAAATATTTGGTCCTCAAATGATCTTATATCTTCTTTTTTAATAGTACATTTTTAATGCTCGTGCACAGGGCTCTGACAAAAGTACAACTATTAGGGCCCGTTTGGTTTGTAGATGGATTTAAATTAGGATTTGGATTTGAATGTAAAGTTGTAGATTAGGATTTGATGTAAGAGAAATAAAATGTAAAAAGTTGTTTGTTTTATGTATTGGGATATAAGTTAGGATTTAAATTTATAATTATTTATATAAAAGTGNTAGGGCCCGTTTGGTTTGTAGATGGATTTAAATTAGGATTTGGATTTGAATGTAAAGTTGTAGATTAGGATTTGATGTAAGAGAAATAAAATGTAAAAAGTTGTTTGTTTTATGTATTGGGATATAAGTTAGGATTTAAATTTATAATTATTTATATAAAAGTGGCGCACAAATTTTGATAAAAGGAAACAAAATGACAAAAAACTTGTGGTGTAGAAATTAAAAGAGGAAAAAAACTGCGGGCCCTAGCATGATCATTACGAAAAAAATAGAAAACCTCTGCTACTACCTAACTTTTGTACAACCCCATTTTTTTGGGCTACAAGTCCCATTTTGAAATCTAAACCATGAAACAAACCATTTCTATCTGTCACATCAAAATCTAAGCGGCCAAACCCCAAAAACCAAACAGCCCCTTAATGTTATTTCTACTATATTTATTCGGGTTTGAAACTATGATCAAGTTTGTTTCTAATGTTATTATTTGAGCTGTTTAATTTGATAGTTTAACATATGTCAAATCTAGTAAATATAAATATTTATATATGTTATAATTAATCCCGTGTATATACTCAGTAACACAATTACTATATCGGATACCTTGTAGCAAAGCCTTAAAAATACACATTACAATGAGATGAGGCCAAGGTGTTCCCTAGCCTACACCGTTTCTTATTCTCAAAAAGTAATTCAAATGCATATGAACATCCGAAAAGATCATAAAGTTATAGTTGATCCAAACAAATCATAAAACACAAACAACTTTTCAATATTATCAAATCATACTGTTAAATAAAAAAAAATTGCTAAACATAACCTTTTGGGCTATGTTTATAGAATTTAGACATATTAAAAGTTTGTACCATCCACTCACCCTCTGCATTTAACATATCTCAATAAAGTTTGTATACCACAAATTATGCATGCTTTTATTCTTAAACATAAACCTCAGAGATATATTTTGTCACAAATTTTGTCATCTTGTAACAAACTTTGTCACTTTTGAATAAGAAAAGATAAAATGTGAACCGCATATAATTCTATAACTTGAGTGATGAATGAGCCTGAATTTTGTCAAGTTATAAGATCTGAGTTATATATTGAAAAACTGACGTGATAAGGATTCAATCTCATCATAACTTATACCTATAACATTTTTTTTTTTACTTCATACGTTTAACTCCTAGGGCGTATTGCACATGTTGCTCATGAAGAAAAAAGAAAGAAGCAAAACTAGTAGCCCAGTACGCTGCTTTGTATCTGAGTTATATACTGAAAAACTGCAAGTTACTATGGCCATCCCTGAATTTTTGAAAATTTTAAAGGTCTTGGACGAAATTACATAATGAGGTATTTTGAGAAGAAATATTATATATAAAGACGGCCCAGCAAGTTACTATATCATCTACTCCGCATCTTTGTACCATAGTATTCTACTCACACAATGAGGCATCACAAATAGATGACAAAGATCAAAGCAGAGAAACACAAATACACATATTAGTCTCTCATTCTTATCTTATATCAAGACAAAAAAGCTCAGCTCTTTTATTTGCACACATTGTCGCCACCTTTGAACAACCAATGCCGTGATACCCTTAAAAACAAATATCCGTTGGAAACGCTATTCGCATCATCATTGCTCGAATATCATACTATCTTTAATCGTGTGTTACTTAGGGGTAGGTTATTTTTTTTCCCCTTAGCTAAGGGTGATGTGGGTCTCACGTTTGTCTAAACCTCTTGTTGAGGACTGAGGAGGATGTGAATTTTCATCTCTTGTTGATATAAACACAGCAAGTGATTTTTATGGGCCCCATTTACAAAAGTAGTAATATTAAATTGTTAGAGTGTCCAATCCTCTCACTAAGAGCGTTAGGTGCAGTGAGCAGGTTGGGTTCGTCATTTGGGGCCCACGGACTGCCACATCACTTTAACAAACCTCCACAACTAACCCATCATCACTAACAACTAACTTCAACTTACTTATTTGGGGCCCACCACTTACAACTTTATTTTTTATTCAAATTTCCAAATAAACTAAATTCATTTCATTAAAAATAAAAATACATTACAACATATTAAAATTAGACGCAATTTAAAAACATACCAAACATAAAAAACATTATACGATAAAACTAACGTTGGATGTTAGTTACTTTGTTTTTTGTTTTTATTTTAAATCTTAGACAAAAACATTTGAGCCAAACCGAATTCAGAAGCCCAACCCAGTAAAAATGTATAACCCACCCACAAAGTAGGTCTTTTAAAAACTAATGAATCCCCATTTCCTTTCGTGAAAAAAAAAAAAAAAAAAAAAAAAGAAAAAAAAAACCCAAGTAGCAGCCATGAAAAACCTCAAGCAGCAGCAACACCTATTTCCTTTGGTAAATCTATGTTTAGAAAAAAAAAAAACAAAAAAAACCCCACAAATTAGCCTGGCAAAGGTTCAGATCCGTACGAAGTTTATCTTCGTCGTGCAGACGATGAACCACAAAGTGGCGAAAGAAAACAAGGGGGAGCGGTGTAGTGGCGAGTGGTGGCGAAGGGTCCAACGTGGACTGGCGAGCCTCACAACGAGCTGCACCTCCCGCTCTAAGGGAAAAAAGAAACAACCCCTTAGTATCTATCAGAATGCATGATTTTTTGTTCAGTAGAGCAACAATGATGTATATTTACATTCATCTAAAAGAATTGATATTTTTGTTGTTCAAAGTTCAAACTATAATAAACCTTTTATATATTTTTAATCCAAAAGTAGTAATTATTATTCATATTCTAAAAACCACAAAAGTGTTGCATTACTGAAATCGTAAGGGTTTTCTAAAGGTAATAGATTGTTTACTTTTTCTAATATTTATCTAAAAATTATTGAAGAAAAATCATATCAAATCACCACCGTACGAGATGATATGTAAACATACTCATTGGTCAACTTTCTTATCCACTTTAATCCCCTCTCCATTAAAGCAATAGTTTCATGTCCAAATGTCGTCCCGTTGAAAAAATTCTCCCACCCTTGGCGACTTTTGGAGAAAAACGATACCATAAACCTCCTCATTCAATCTGCTCGATCTTCAAACATTCCTTCACAAGTCTGATTTAATTCTGGATTATATCTTGTATGTTATCTGATTTTAAATCTTATCTTGCCTATAGTCTGTTTTTGATCGATTTATTTAGGTTTAGGGTTTTTTCTAAATCGCTTTTTAGGGTTTTTTTGTGTCGGTTTATTTTGATTTATAATTCAATATTGTTATCATTAAACTGATTCGATCATCAAGTATGTGACTATGAGGAAAAATAAGAAATCTAGTAGGAATGTTATTGATGATGATTCTGTGGATAAGACTATTGGTTCATCGGGTGAGGAGTTGAATACTAATGCAACCAATCATGTGATTATTGTGGAGCCGGTTCCACATGTTTCTGGTTTTTCACATGACTCAGGTGTGGAGTCCTCTATTAAGAGTAAGCAAGATTTTATTGCAACTTTGTTTGGCGTATCTCTTAAAACACTAGAGGATATTGATGTTTTCACTTAAGGTTTGGACGCTGGTAACTATGCGGCGTGGTCTAACTTGGATAATGATGTTCATAAGATGGCTAAGGATGCTGTCTTGGGTTTGTGGGAGGCTTTTATGGCTAAACATAAGGCTAAATCTAATACCTCTAAACCTGCTTCTGAGCCTCCAATTGTCCAATCTGTGGATATCAATGCTAATGCTACATCCTATGCTAGAGCTACAGGTTTGAGGGATGATCATCCTAGAATCGATACTAATTTTCGTCCCTTGGTTGCCGAACCTGTATTTGAAGGTGTTAACATCTCTATTCCCCGCAAAGTGGTTGAAAAGGTTATTTCTCGATTAGAACATACTTTATATGGCTATTTTATGGGAAAGAGGATGGCGTTTCCAGTTGTTGAATACTATGCTAGGAATAACTGGGCGAAATATGGCCTAAAAAGGATTATGATGAATTCCAAAGGCTCCATTTTCTTCAAATTTGGTACATTGGTTGGTGTGGAAGCTGTTTTGGAAGGTGGTCCTTGGATGATACGCAAATCTTCAATTATTCTCAAGAAATGGTATGGATACTTGTTTGCGTAAGGAAGAATTAACTAGCATTCCGGTATGGGTTAAACTGCATGATGTTCCTCTTCAAGTTTTTGAAGAGGATGGAATTAGTTTGATTGCTACTTTTATTGGTAGACCTGTTATGCTCTATTCGTACACGACCTCTATGTGTAAGGAATCGTTGGATAGAAGTAGTTTTGCTAGATGTCTTATTGAGGTCAATGCTAATGCTGATCTTGTGGATGTTGTTACTATTGGTTTTCCTTCACTTTCTGGGCAGGGTTTTACTAAAGAGACTATCCGTGTTGAATATGAATGGAGGCCACCAAGGTGTGATATATGCAAAATATTTGGTCATATTCATGATCAATGTCCAAAAAAGGTGGTGAGTTCTACTGTTGTATCCAATTCACATGTTGTACCTCCTACTATGGTTCTGAACAATGATGGATTCCAAACGGTAGGTAAGAAAAAGAAGAAGAAGGGTAAAGTCAAGTGTACGAATGGTAATCAGTTTGTTGGTCCGTCTGTTACTCAGAATGTCAGATATGTGCTGAAGGCGGCATCTAGTGAACCTACGAAGGGAGCTAATACTATGGGTAATGCACCTACATCGTCGTTTATGTTGAAGTTTACTCGCTCTACCTCTAAGGATGGTAATATTACTACATCTAATTCGTATGTTGCATTGGTGAACGATGAAGATGAAGATGCAGAACATGTTGCACATGTAAATGAAGAATCGGCTAACCCATTACAGGTGAAAGTTCATCTTTTACGGTAGCTGTTGGTTAGCTAGTTTGTTTTGTTTCTTGGTAATAAGTGCTTATGGCATGTTATAAGTTCTAGTTTTTAGTTATTTTTTAAGCTGCTTAGCTGTCCACCTTGTTATGTATGCTTTATCGCCTATTTAACGGGCTGAGATATGGGACTTCACTCATATCCTTTGTACTTAAATGTTTTTTTGGAGTAATACATTTACCGGGTCGTTTTGACATTTTACCAAAAAAAAATGTCGTCCCGTTGCTAATTGAAATACGTGTCTTCATCATTTGAATTTACAATAATCACAAACAAAACATTACTTAGTGTTGGTAATTCAAAGACAATATAAAGAACATATTCGACAAACTAAGCAGAAGCTTTATTCTAAATTATTAAACAAAATACAAAAATACTAATACAAAAATGTAATTTAAAATGTACAAAGAAAACTAATATATCAATCCCTATTTATAAGAAACTAAACTTGAAAATAGTTTTCTAATTATAAATAAACTCAAATACCAAAATTTGCAGACAAATTACACAAATTATCAAATTTACCAAATAATCTTTATAGTTTGTCAATTTCTTACATTTAGCTTATGTTTGTTCAAAGTGACATATGTGACATACGGCGTGAGCACGTACCATTCTCTCTTAGCACAGAAATAGTCAAAGAAAGATGATGAGAGAGAAAATGTGTATGACACTTGTCAACAAATGAATGGTGTAGGTCTCATTGTTAGGTCTAAATATCACAACTCATAGTCAAAAGCTTTAATACAAATAATGTGTCCCAAGCTTTCATATATTTTTACTATCTCTATCGTAAATATCAAATATGTTTTATGACCTTTTATATGGAAGTACGGAGTAAAACAGTAAAACGCAAAAGATTTTTTTTTTATTTTTTATTTTATTATTATTATTATCATCATTTGTTACTTTCTTTGATAAACAAATGACTCCACGTAGATCAATGACNTTAACCCTACCATCACCCCTAACCAAGGGATTAGGCAAGGAGTTATATCTAATGGAAATAACCAAAAGCGAAAACTCGCTGAAAGAGAAGCCATCAACCCCAACTACTGCAATTTCACCAATGCTCAAGACTGCTATCGTAAACATCTAGAAGATCGTATCAACTATCAACGTCAGCTGGAATACAAACAAAAAGCTAGTAGAGACTGCCTCGCCACACCTGTTACTGAAAGTGGTTATTGTGGAAGTCAACCCCTGTGTCAAAAGGGCGAGATGCATCACACAAGAATCTGCATTGTTAAGTGCAGGAAGTGTCAGAAAACAGGTCACAAGGCAAATATTTGTAAGGCTCCGGATAGAAAAGGACAACCAACAACTGTAGTATGCCACGGATGTGGTGCAAAAAGGCACTACAAGAGCCAATGTCCAAACTACAATATCAACCGGAAGGCCAAGACTTTTGCAAGAGAATGAAAGATCTTTAACGACTTCGATAGTGTTAGGAATACGATTTTTGTATAAGAAAGATTCGGTCACCCCAGATATGATTAAGCATTGTTTAGCTCGTAGTAGTTACATTAGTTAGTTATACGTAGTTTAGAATTAGATTAGTTCGCGGAAGAAGGACGGGTCTTTACCCACTGTATACCTGATCCGCAGCCCAAGTGGCACGCCCTAGTGGCAAAACCCATGTATATAAACCCCTCTCCATCCTTGGAGAGGGTAAGCCTTCTCTCATAATCTCATTTTATTTTTTTTGGTTTTCTCTCAAGGCTTCATCTCTTTCTCTCTCTAACTTTCTCTCTCTAGAATTTCTTTATTTCTTTCTTACCTTCAACGAGCCAACCACAAGTATATTTGTGTTTGTGATGTTAACTAGTATCCTACAATTGGTATCAAGAGCCATGGTTACATCCTAGGGATCATAGAACTTGTGGTGTATGGTTTGTTTTGGGTTTCTACTAGTTTAGGGTGGTTTGACTCATTTTGGTGCTCGTTTGTGGTGTTTCTTGTGATCTTTCTTGTACTTCTAGGATTAGAAAGGTTAGATTCATCTAGTTTATCAGTTATTTGGACCATATCTAGCGTTTGTGAGGTGTACGAATGGGTTTTGGAACTTTTTCTTGCCAGCGGTTAGCTCTACGTTAAAGTATTCTTCACAGCGGTTAGTTTGGATAGTTAGCGGTTAGTGGTAGCGGTTAAGTACAAGTAGTGGAGCGAACATTACGCTGTACTTTGTACTGTGTTAGCGGTTTATTCACAGCGGTTAACTACTCAGCGGTTAAGTCAGCAGTGGTTACTTCACTAGCGGTTACTCTGTCCAGCGGTTACTACTCCAGCGGTTACTTTACTAGCGGTTACTGTATCAGAGGTTACTGTGTTCGCGGTTACCTCCAACAGCGGTTAATTCTCAGCGGTTAACCATTGTAGCGGTTAAGTGTTAGTGGTTTAGTATAGGAGGTTATGTTGGTCACTACTGATTACTATTTCGATGAGTAATCTTAATATGACAAACTCGTCAGAGAATGCTATTCCTGAGATCCTCAAACTGTATGATATGGTCGATGAACACAAGAAACCCAACTCATTACAAATGACAAATGATCCTGATCTATGTGACAAGGATCCGGTAAGCTCAAACGTTCATAAGATAAAGATCAGTCAACCACCAGTGTCATACAACAATGCTAAGGACTGCTTCATAGAATGCTTTCTACAACTTCACTCACACCTTTCGGTGCTTTTAAAGGGAACTGAATTCGTAAGGGGATACAAACGTGCCTTTGCAACACTCTTTGGTCAAGATGTTCAGAACTTCACGGACACAATGATTCTTAACTTAGATCAGTTGCAACAACAACTTGACCAAGGAATACCTTCCAAAACTGGTTCCCTGGCAGCTCTTAGTGTACTCAACAAGCAACTCCAAATGTTCTTTGATTCTAAACTCAATCTTCAGTACGATTACTATAGTGAGATGACTAGAAGCTGTTTTGCTAAACACACGAAAATTGAGGTTGACACGTTCAGAAGCACACTCATCCAGCTCATGGATAATGTTAAAACTGTGAAAACGTAGAGGGGGGGTGAATACGTTTATAAAACCCATTATTAACAACTCAATTTATCAGAAAACATGTGATTGAAACATCATAAAACTTAATCAAACGAAAAAACCAACGATTCCAAACCTATTAACAATGATTATGTAATGAAACACAGCAGTTCCACATGGTAAAAAAACGACCTAAGTCAATGATCTAGAAACCACTTTAAACCATAACAAAATTTGTAGATCATATAAACCAACTAACCCCAAAAAAATGTGGCTGGAAAAGTTTATAGCACTGTGCTAGTAACAAATGGGTGAAGCAGGACCACAAAAGGAATAAAAAATTGGATTCACTATTCATTCGACAGTAAACCCCCCTCACAGAGAACTTTAGATCCCCGAAAACCCATCGGGTCGGATCAAAACGGCGTTCTTTTGTTCATCGGAGCTGGACCGAGCGGATCTCACACAAAGAGAGAGGGCGTGAGTTAGTGTGAACAGTTCGGGTCTTAGGAGAGGATACCAAATCACTAAATGGGCCTTGGATGGAGCGGGTCGCCAAAAAGGAGTGGGTTAACAATCCCGGTTATTAGTATATAGATATAATAAGTATATAAAAATGTGTATAAAAACATATATAATAACGTATAAAAATTATATAAAAATGTGTATAAAAACGTGCAAAAACGTATATAAAAATGTATAAAAAGTATATAAAAATGTGTATAAAACGTATATAATAGCATATATGTTTTTATAAATACGTATATAATATATAAAAAATATAAAAAAACGTATACACAAACGTATACACAAACGTATATAAAAGCGTATGCAAAAACGTGCATAAAAACGTATAAAAGTATATAAAAATGTGTTAAAAACGTATATATATAATAGCATATATGTTTTTATAAACACATATATAATATATAAAAAGTATAAAAAAATGTATATGAAAATATATATATTTTTTATAAAAAATGTATATAAAAATCAAAAAACTTAAAATAAACCAAAAAATTTAAATTATTAATGGTCGTTAGTTTAAAGGATGAACATTTCAATGGTCACTGGCCAAAAAGGGCTAACGTGTAACTGCTAAGGGAATCCACTTAACGCCGGTTAAAACCAGGGACCAAAATAATCAAAAGGTTTCGTGACAGGGACGCCGCCTGCACTTATGGAAGACCAGGGACGATTTCTGCAATTTTGACAAACCACAGGGACGGTTTTTGCAATTTATTCTTAAAAAAATGTTCTGTTTATAGTATGAGAAAGTTTTAATATTTTTTTTTGAATAAAAATATATAAAATTATATATATTTATATGAATTCGATTTTCGGTTCGGTTCGATTTTAGTTTTGCCAAAATCGTGACTGAACCAAAAATCCAATATATAATTCAGTTCAGTTCGGTTTTGGCAAATTCGGTTCGGTTTAATTTTCATTTTTCCAAAACTGTGACTGAATCGAAAATCCAATATTTAATTCAGTTCGGTTCGATTTTGGCAAATTCGGTTCGGTTTCGTCTTTTGGTATTTGTGGTCAAACTCGAATTCTGCACACCCCTACATAATTCGGCCGATATTTGCACTCATATATTTTAGTTAGGTTTCTACATGTTATTATTTAATGAGTTTATAACCGAAGGGCTTATGACTTAATGGTACTTCATGTTGTGTGAGAATCTCCTTAACTAAATAGTTATGGGTTCAAGTCTTGCTTATGACTTCGTCTGTTTGATAAAGAGTTGCCGTTCTTAAAAACATGTTAGTGAGTTTATAACTTTTCTCTAGGTTTATATNTTCTTAAAAAAATGTTCTGTTTATAGTATGAGAAAGTTTTAATATTTTTTTTTGAATAAAAATATATAAAATTATATATATTTATATGAATTCGATTTTCGGTTCGGTTCGATTTTAGTTTTGCCAAAATCGTGACTGAACCAAAAATCCAATATATAATTCAGTTCAGTTCGGTTTTGGCAAATTCGGTTCGGTTTAATTTTCATTTTTCCAAAACTGTGACTGAATCGAAAATCCAATATTTAATTCAGTTCGGTTCGATTTTGGCAAATTCGGTTCGGTTTCGTCTTTTGGTATTTGTGGTCAAACTCGAATTCTGCACACCCCTACATAATTCGGCCGATATTTGCACTCATATATTTTAGTTAGGTTTCTACATGTTATTATTTAATGAGTTTATAACCGAAGGGCTTATGACTTAATGGTACTTCATGTTGTGTGAGAATCTCCTTAACTAAATAGTTATGGGTTCAAGTCTTGCTTATGACTTCGTCTGTTTGATAAAGAGTTGCCGTTCTTAAAAACATGTTAGTGAGTTTATAACTTTTCTCTAGGTTTATATAAATGTTCGTTGTCTTATAATCGGTCAACGAATTATGATGATAGATTTTGTAATCATAAAGTTTTTCTTTCAATATTTTTGGCGACACACTAATCTAGGAATCAAGCATCACTAAAAATTAAAATAAAATATATGATGTTAAATAATAAAAGTAAAAACATGTAGTATCTTTGTATATCTATCCTTTGATAATTTGATATAAATTGATCATTAGATAAGTCATAACTAACTTGAAGATTAAAAATATGTAACTCATAACTAATTTGAAAATTTAAATGAGCTAGTGCAATTCTACTATTATTTCTGTAAAGAGAGTATCAAAGATAGAATTAAAGTTACTCAACCAACCATCCCTTTATTAATGAAAACTAATCAAAGTTTGTTTCCAACCGGGGCGCAAACAACATACAAGAAGAAATATAGATTGTCCCCATAATAGATGCAATCACTCAAATACTTCATGCTTAATGATAGCTCCAGAATTATACATGTTTTTGTTCTCAAATCTCAGGATAATTGCTCCTTTTTGCCTTACTTTGATGAGATATTATACTAAATTGCTATAAATATGTATTTTAGTATTTATTTGAAGCAAAAGGAGAATTCTCTCAGAAAAGACCGATAAACAAGCGAAAACAACTTAAAAGAGATGAAGCCAATCTCCAGCCATACACATACGATGTACGCCACTCCTAGAGCATACAATGGATGTCGTCCCGTCAAGAAATACTCAAGGTTTGAAGATACATACGATGTACGCACTCTTAGTGCATATGGCTTATGAGCTCTCGTCATGATTTAATTTCTCAAGTGTTGAAGACAATACGCCGTGCAGAACCGTAGAAGAGGGTTAATACGGTCTTTTCGACTAACTTGAAGTTTAACAACTTCTAGTCTCAAATAACAAACAAGTGGTTATACATAATAACAAAAACAACCGCAATCACAATCACAATATAAAGCGAGTAAAGAGAGATAGACACCACAATATATACTGGTTCAAGATGGGGTTGTATACTATCCGTACGTCCAGTTGCGAATCCATGATACCGATATTATTACTAAGTATAATCCTTACGATGGACTACAAAACCGTCAAAACCGTTACAACTTCACTCCATCGATATGCACTAAGATCGGTGCTCACTAAGAAGAGCTACTCCAAGGGTATTCCACCCTCGAAAACCACCCACAAGAATCTCGTGATTCGACTTTCTACTAAGACCACAAAGACTTCCCCATCGGAAGTGTCAAACCCCAACTAGACCTTCCCCGGTTTAGGCTTGATCACCAAGATACAAGACTTGTTTACACCCTTACTTATCTATAACTCGGATAAGACTTTAAATGATTTTAAGTATATGTTTGTTTTGAAACAACCTAACCTATCCTAGAGACTTGATTATAGCTGAAAGAGTATAGCGAAGAAGACCATCGACACAATTCACAAGAATGGATTAAGTTCTTGTGAATCTCTCTTGCGGAAATTATGTATTCTTTTAATTGAAGATAGAAGAGAAGTTAGAACACAACAAGAGAGTAGACTTAGAGGGTTGAGAGAAAAGAAAAATAGGGAAAGAGAATGATTGGCAAGATGTGTTATGTAAGAGACAAGAGTGGGGTATTTATAACCAAACTCACAAACTTCTCAAACGCGCATGGCGCGCTGCTCATGTGCGGCGCGCAACCCAGTGCGTCGGGTGCTATCCTAGGAAATTTGTCAGTTTTTTTTATCTATACTCGACTCTTGTTAAACCCCAATTGTACTTCACCTTTGACCTTTCCAATAACATTCCAACACTCAAAGTGGGATAATGTCAACCAACTCATTTAGCCAAGGTTTTCGTATTTAAAAACATATTTGAAGTAAAAGCTTGATAGTTAGGGGTTTAATCCAATTTCAAAGAAAAAAAGAAGTATCATTGGACAACAGATGTTGGGTAATAACTTTATGTGCTCCACAAGAATTGGTTATTACCTTGCCTCCCAAAGTTGAATTTCAAAAACTAGTTATTACGAAGATGAGTTGTATGATGTGAGAGGTTTGAGTGTGTAAGTGAATGTGTAAGAGAGTTGTAAGGGTGTGTGAGGGAAGTGAAATGGCAAACTCAAACATGGGGAGGAAGGGTTAGAGTGTATGAGTGAGTGTGTAATAGAAGTGCCATAAGATGAGCTGTAATTTGAATTTCAAATTCAAATTAGTTAGTGATTGTGAAAGGGAAGTGTGCTAAAGAAGAAAAGCGAATGACACATTGTAAGAATGTGTAAGACATGTGAGTTGGCAATGGTGAGATAGAAAGGAGTTGGAGAAGGTAGAGATTAGAAAGGTTCATCCAATTTCAAATTCAAATTGAAAAAGTTATGAGTGTGTGAGTATGGGTGTGGGTTTGTGTGGGTGTGTGTGAGTGATTTCAAATTCAAATTTGAATGTAGAGAGTATGTGAGAAGTAGTAGAAGTATAGGTGTGTAAGAAGGTGATGTCCCCAATCTAAGAAGCACATATGAAGAATGTGGTAATGGTGAATGAATTTTAGAGAAGAAGAATGGTGGTGCATTGGAATTATGATAATGAATTAATCATATGACAAAAGGAATGTGTAGGCGATTATGTCGGAATGTAAGGACATAAGTACAAAAGTGTGTAAGAGAATGTAAGGTAATATTCGCGTGAGATTTTTGAATTTATACAAAGAATTAAACTCAAGTATTCAAACTTCGTAATCCTTAGTTAACCCACAATTAAATCATTCAGAAATCATTTTGATACAAGTAAGATGAGTGCTTTGCATCAAGGTAAATCAACATCTCATAAATGAGAGAATTCATTTAGGCAAAATGACCTCAACTTAAATAACCAATAAGGCAGTAAACTCGTTACGTGATTAATAAGATAGACGTAAGGATTATGGTCACTTGAATACTTTCCTTTGAAGTTATATTGAAAATATAAACCTCCTAGGTTTGAGGAAAAACAATTTTGCCTTGGCTCGAGGCTTCGTAAATTAGGAGGACTTGTTTTGGGCACCTCTCTAAGTCTAAATTTTAAGTAAACTTATTAAATATAATGTACGAACCTAAATTGAAAGAAGCACGTTAGTCGGGTAAGAGGAAAGATGACTTAGAAAAGCCGGAACGCCAAGGAATACCGAGACTGGCGCATTGGGCATGTGTAGCTCGCGTGAGCCAGTATGCCAAGCCCAGGATTCATGGTTTTCGATTTTTGGCTATCGCTTGTAAATTTAAGTGTTCAGAATGCATATTTATCATCATTAAAACATTATAATGGCTTTGGTCATCATTGCCCGTCTATAAGCATACGCCGTATTACCAGACGGGCCCAAGCTTTTTAGCCTATAATACACATCTATTCTACGCATTTGAGAAAGTTATGATGTTTTAAAACCCTAGTTCATTTGAGAGGGTGAAGAACGAAGGAAGACACCAATAGTGAAGGTTTTACATATTATAACCCATTGATTATTAGTTTTTAAATATGATTTCGATTATCTTGTTTACCCTGTTGTTTTTTAAGGAAGACAAATACTTTAGTACTTTATAAAGGAGAATAAGATTCAAAAGATATTAGCAGACAAATGCCACTCATTTGTGAGACTAGAATTTTCTTTTTCCATATTGTTAATGGCCATATCGCTGGTTGACAAAGAAGAACCAAATTTTCCTCCTTCTAAATAGGTACAATCAATGTTTGTTGCAAGTGCTTTCTCCCATCTGACAGTCACGGTATCCGATTGCACACTTGTGGTTGACAATTAAAGAAAGAAAAAACAAATACTAAAATCAGCACCGGAATATGTTAGCGTATGCTCAAATATTAGGTTACAACTAAAATAAAAAAGTAAAAATATTCTAACACATGGGCTATTAATTGTTGGGATAAATCAGTCTATCATCTTCGTTTAACAAATCCTTTTTCAATTGCATCTTTTTTTTCACTTAACATATGTGTAGAAAACTATAAAGGGGGAGGGGGGTTGAATAGTTTTACCAATTTAAATTTACTTTACAAAAACTTTTATATTGATAGTATGTGAAACCATTGGATATTGAGAAATAGATAATGCAAGTTAGTAAGAAGAGAAATAGATACGATAAAGTAAAGAGAGGAAGAGATAGAACCGTGACATAATGATTTATAGTGGTTCGGCTATAAGGACACCTTTCTTACCCTACTTCACTCCCCGAGTAACCAACTCGAGAGTTCTTAAGCACTATGTCAACAAGCTCCTTTAACCGGCGGAGAAGCCTCACAATATCGCTTACACTTTTTCCGGTAGAAAGCTAAATACTGGGTCCTTTATACAAAAGAACCAATCCAGCACACCTAACACAACTATCACAACAACTTTATGAATACAATGTAATGTATAGACAACAAGAAACAACTCAGTGATCTTGAAGTGATGATTAAGCCTAGCAACACTTCTCTTGAAGATTGAAAGACTCGTATGTAAGAAACGTGATCTCGTCTTATAAGAAGAACCTTGAGAAACACAAGAAGAAGAAAGCTACAAGAATGATTCTTAGATCTGAGGTTAGAGAGATATAAGAATGAGAGAAGAAATATACAAGAATGGGGAAAAGAAATGGCTCACTATTTATAGGAAGATAGTTCACTGTTCACCCGAATCCAGCGAATCCCTTAAAAAAGGAATCCAGCCGGAGTAAACTCAGGGAAGTCCAGTCCAGATTTTGGGTTAAAATTCCGGGTATTAGGTTATGAGTCATGAACTATGGGTTATAGGTACCCAACATGATGTGATGCAAAGCATACTTTTGGTTATGTGTTATGAACTTTGGTTCATGGGTCATGGACTTTACCCAACTTGATGTCATTCATGATGCAATGAGCATCAGCCATGGGTTTTGGGTCATGGGTTATGGGTTAAGAAATACCCAACATATTTACTTACATTTCTTTACAACAAATACATAACTTAAAAAAATATATATACTAAGTAAAAATAGATATGGTAACATGTCATTTTAGTCTTGTACTTAATATAATTTTATGGTTGTTATCGATAAAACTTAAAGAGATCAAGAAATATGAATAAACATTTATACGTCTTATTTGTATTAATAGTATGATTTGAAGGTTGACCTACATCAACAAATTATTGAAAACGCAAGCAAGCAATAAGTAAGAAATAGCAGGAGACTGAAACCAAATACAAAAAAAAAATAAAAAAAATAAATAAAAAATAAATAAAAATAAAAAATAAAAATGAAAAAGTAGAAGTAGTTCAAATTCTAACCTACAGTTTCGATGCTCCGCGACTGCCGGAAAAAACAATCATAAACATTGTGCTGGAAACTTCCATATCCCATTGGAAAATGTGTAGTATACAATCCGACGGTGTTAGTGAAACCATGTTTTTGTAATTCCAGATTTGTAAGGCCGCTATGCATATCCAAAATTTCGTTATTAATTACTAATTGATTATCCAATGCTCTTTCTTTCGTCCCAAAACAACTAGAATGTACTACACCTGAAAAAAAAATAAAAAAATAAAAATAAAAAAAAAATTATTGAAACACAAAAGTATCACGGAAACCTACGACAAAAAACATACGTAAAATGCACTAGACTTTAACCTTTTACATAGGCATGCCATCCAGGAATACATTCTTGTTGCAAACCATCATCAATTCTATCTCCCTCAATAAGTACGTACTCGGGCAATGGTACCAAACCATTATGTAAATAATGTCTCCTAGCAGCTTGTTTTTTCGATCTCGTAAGCATAGGTTCGGAAATTTGAGAATCCACTACAAAAAAAGGGGCTTTTAGTGACACTATTTTTAATTACACACAAAAAAAGTGTAAGTAAAAGTACATGTTTACTTACACTTTTAAAAAAAAGTGTAAGCAAAAGTTTAACTTTTACCCACACTTTACATAAATGTAAGCAAAAGTCAAGTTATGCCTACACTTTTAGAAAAGTGTAATCAAAAGTTTAATTTATACACACACTTTTTAAAAAGTGTAAGTAATAGTCTTACTTTTACCCACACTTTTTAAAAAGTATGAGCAAAAGTCTAATTTATACACACACTTTACGTAGAGTGTGAGAAAAAGTGTAGTTTTACTCTCGCTTTTTGAAAAGTGTAAGTAATAGTCTTACTTTTACCCACACTTTTTAAAAAGTGTGAGCAAAAACGTAGTTTTTATTAAAAAAAATATATATACTATGAAAAGTCTAACTTGTATTTGTACTTGTAGAAAAATGTAAATACGAGGCTTGTAAGTCTTGAAGAAAATGTTACTACTACAACTAATAAAATCACTCAAGGTAGGTTCACTTTACAGCAACTCTTTCAACAATCGAAAGTAGTCGACATAGATCATGACCATGAAGAACACGAACAAGAACAAGGGCAAGTACAAGAAACAATGATTAGAGATGGCTTTGCTAATTCAAGTTTCAAGGAGACAATAATCTTGACTCACAGATTTTGGAAGAACATTTCTCGAACGAAAGAGCTTTTTGCTTGTCGAACACTCCAAATGCTCATAGCGGGTTTGATCTTAGGCTCGATTTTCTACAATCTTGACATGGACTTAATCGGGGCTGAAGAAAGGGTAGGCTTATTTGCTTTCATATTAACATTTTTGCTTTCAACAACTGTTGAAGCTCTACCCATTTTCTTGCAAGAAAGGGAAATACTAATGAAGGAAACTTCATGTGGAACTTATCGAGTTTCCTCATACGCGATAGCAAACGGGCTCGTATACTTGCCATTTTTACTAATTCTAGCAATTCTATTTGCTACACCGTTATATTGGTTGGTTGGGTTAAACCCTAGTTTTTTCGCGTTTTCACGGTTTCTTCTCCTGATATGGCTAATTTTATACACCGCAAACTCAGTTGTGGTGTGTTTTAGTGCACTTGTACCGAACTTCATAGTGGGAAACTCGGTGATATCGGGTGTTATGGGATCTTTCTTCTTGTTTTCGGGCTACTTCGTGTCGAAACAAGGGATGCCAAAGTATTGGATTTTCATGCATTATATATCCTTGTTTAAGTATCCATTTGAAGGGTTGTTGATGAATGAGTTTTCAAGTGGTGAAGGTAAGTGTTTGGAGTATTTATTTGGAAATTGTTTAGTGACTGGTGAAGATGTGTTAAGGGAACAAGGAGGGTATGACGATAAAGAGGGTAAGTGGAAAAATATTGTGATTATGGTGTGTTTTATTTTGGTTTATAGGTTTATTTCATATGTTATTCTTAGGGTTAGATGCTCCCAAAAGGGACTTAAAGATGCCCTTTTTTAATTCTTGAACATTTTTAGTTTTATTTCTTAAAGTTGGATATTTATATATCGAGTTTGTGTGGTTTATACTATTTTTTTCTTTGTTATTCGGGTGTTTAGCGACTCAAGTTGTTTTGAGTTATTGAAACTTGTTTAGAGTGATAGGAGATACCGAATGTTAAGTTGTATGTCGTACGTGCAGCCAATCAAAGTTTCAATGTCCTAAAACGACAAGAGAAAATTGCAACCACTACAGAAAAAAAGGGCTTTTAGTGACACCATTTTTAATGACACACAAAAAAAGTGTAAGTAAAAGTACATGTTTACTTACACTTTTAAAAAAAAAGTGTAAGCAAAAGTTTAACTTTTACCCACACTTTACATAAATGTAAGCAAAAGTCAAGTTATGCCTACACTTTTAGAAAAGTGTAATCAAAAGTCTAATTTATACACACACTTTTTAAAAAGTGTAAGTAATAGTCTTACTTTTACCCACACTTTTTAAAAAGTATGAGCAAAAGTCTAATTTATACACACATTTTACGTAGAGTGTGAGAAAAAGTGTAGTTTTACTCACACTTTTTGAAAAGTGTAAGTAATAGTCTTACTTTTACCCACACTTTTTAAAAAGTGTGAGCAAAAAAGTAGTTTTTATTAAAAAAAAAATATATTATGAAAAGTCTAACTTGAATTTGTACTTGTAGAAAAATGTAAATACGAGGCTTGTTTTTGTTTACAAGATCGTTAGATTTTAAGTGTATTAAATCAACTGAAGACTGAAACAAACCGGTCCAACCCAAACCGAACCAACCTTACTCGGTTTGGTTTTCTGCTTTACATATTTCTGGTTTTCGGATTCGGTTCGGTTTGAGCCAAAGGAAAAAAACACACCTAAACCATCTAAACCGAACCGGTTTGGTTTGACTCGGTTCACTTTGATTCGGTTCTCGATTAATGTTTTTCTCAAAATCGGTTTTCAATTTGGTTTAGATTTTGAGCCGAAGTTTTAATATACTTTAAAAAAATATGAACACATATGTTTTGTATATAGTTTAAAATTATATACTTCGTACCATTTAATTCTAAACTATTAACATAATTAAAATATATTTTTTAAAAATTCAGTTACTTTATCAACAAAAAAATGTAACTGAAAATTATATACTCCATATCATTTACCAAACACACCAATTTCTTTATACATAAAATTCACCTATTTGAAATCCACCTGTTATTTGTTCCTCATTTCTTTATACATAAAATTCACCTGTTACTTTTATTCGTTACTTTATCTCTCTACAAAAAATGATATGACTGCCAATAGTGTGAAGTTCCCTTCGTATTCACTGTTCTTCAATACAAATTCCTATTAGTTAATCCTTTCAAGTTCAATACAAATAGTCATGAAGCAGTTTAGCCGTTAATTCTTCGTCAAATTCATCAGTTTAGACGTTAATTCTCAGGTATTCATTTCTTCATCAAATAGCAGTTAAATTTGTGAATTCGAACTGAAATTTAGATTGTTAATTAGTTCATTATAGGTGTTTGATGATATGCCTAACTCAAATAGCAGTTAAATTTGTATCTAGTTGTGATTCGTTGAATGTGAAGTCTAAAATTGTTGTGTTAATTGTTGCATATAAGGTGTTTGATGATATGCCTAACTCAAATTTGTTATTAAATGATAGCTGAATCTGATGCATGTAAGTTGTTTGATGATATACCTAACTCAAGTGAAACGCTAGAATCACCTCAAGTGTAGTACGATTAGGGAGTTAAAAGAGATGATTAACTGATTCTATTATATATGCGCTTACCTAAGGTTTTTATATGAGGCGAGTTAGTTGTGATTTTCAATATCGGTCTAGTTAGAGATGAATTAGCTATAACTTTATTGTAGTATTAGTGATGCATTAATTCAGTTTACTTTACATCGCTTTGATTTGACACCACTTAGTTGTAATTTATTTAGATTAATGAAGTTACGTGCAGATTGTATATACTGAATTTATTGGATTGTAGCGATATGCCGATATCTATAGTTGTGATTAACTGGAGTTAATTCTGCACTGATTCATTTTGAGATTAGTTAGCTGTAAAATGCTCTTATATAAGCTCGGATTGCTGTGATTTACTGGAGTTAAGTGGAACTAGTTTCTTACGCAATCTGCGTTTTGTTTAGTTTCAGGTCATACGCTTAGTTTTACTTGAATTTAGTGATATTATTTCAGTACCAATTCAGTTTGCGTTTTATTGGTTTGGTTTGAGGTGAGACAGTTTTGTTCAACTGGATTGAAGTGGAATTAGTTTTAGTTGTAGTTGCATTGCTTGCTTTAGAATTTTGTTAGGGATACAATGATGGAGTGTGATTTGAAATGCTATTGTAGGTTCACGGCAATAGTTTACCATATTATTCATAGGCACATACCACCATGAGATTGAGCCAAAGTAGGTAAGAATAAGATTGTTTAAACCCTAAAGGATTAATCTGCCCATCCTACTTTTTGGTAACATGACAGAATATGAAGGCTTTCAATTAAAGATAATATATTTCCTCAAGCTAATGTTGTGTGATCAGTAAGATAATATTCATAGGAAAANTATATATCATTTAACTCTGAACTATTAACATAATTAAAATATATTTTTTAAAAATTCAGTTACTTTATCAACAAAAAAATTTAACTGAAAATTATATACTCCATATCATTTACCAAACACACCAATTTCTTTATACATAAAATTCACCTATTTGAAATCCACCTGTTATTTGTTCCTCCTTTCTTTATACATAAAATTCACCTATTTGAGTATTACTTTTATTCGTTACTTTATCTCTCTACAAAAAATGATATGACTTTGCCAATAGTGTGAAGTTCCCTTCGTATTCACTGTTCTTCAATACAAATTCCTATTAGTTAATCCTTTCAAGTTCAATATAAATAGTTATGAAGCAGTTTAGCCGTTAATTCTTCGTCAAATTCATCAGTTTAGACGTTAATTCTCAGGTATTCATTTCTTCATCAAATAGCAGTTAAATTTGTGAATTCGAACTGAAATTTAGATTGTTAATTAGTTCATTATAGGTGTTTGATGATATGCCTAACTCAACTAGCAGTTAAATTTGTATCTAGTTATGATTCGTTGAATGTGAAGTCTAAAATTGTTGTGTTAATTGTTGCATATAAGGTGTTTGATGATATGCCTAACTCAAATTTGTTATTAAATGATAGCTGAATCTGACGCATGTAAGTTGTTTGATGATATGCCTAACTCAAGTGAAACGCTAGAATCACCTCAAGTGTAGTACGATTAGGGAGTTAAAAGAGATGATTAACTGATTCTATTATATATGCACTTACCTAAGGTTTTTATATGAGGCGAGTTAGTTGTGATTTTCAATATCGGTCTAGTTAGAGATGAATTAGCTGTAACTTTATTGTAGTATTAGTGATGCATTAATTCAGTTTACTTTACATCGCTTTGATTTGACACCAGTTAGTTGTAATTTATTTAGATTAATGAAGTTACGTGTAGATTGTATATACTGAATTTATTGGATTGTAGCGATATGCCGATATCTATAGTTGTGATTAACTGGAGTTAATTCTGCACTGATTCATTTTTAGTTAGCTGTAAAATGCTCTTATATAAGCTCGGATTGCTGTGATTTACTGGAGTTAAGTGGAACTAGTTTCTTACGCAATCTGCGTTTTGTTTAGTTTCAGGTCATACGCTTAGTTTTACTTGAATTTAGTGATATTATTTCAGTACCGATTCAGTTTGCGTTTTATTGGTTTGGTTTGAGGTGAGATAGTTTAGTTCAACTGGATTGAAGTGGAATTAGTTTTAGTTGTAGTTGCATTGCTTGCTTTAGAATTTTGTTAGGGATACGATGATGGAGTGTGATTTGAAATGCTATTGTAGGTTCACGGCAATAGTTTACCATATTATTCATAGGCACATACCACCATGAGATTGAGCCAAAGTAGGTAAGAATAAGATTGTTTAAACCCTAAAGGATTAATCTGCCCATCCTACTTTTTGGTAACATGACAGAATATGAAGGCTTTTAATTAAAGATAATATATTTCCTCAAGCTAATGTTGTATGATCAGTAAGATAATATTCATAGGCACATACCACCATGAAATTGCTCTGCATTTTTAAAGTTATGGTTTACTGTTTCAAATTAGCTACATGAAGGAAAAGAGATTGATTTGGTGATTGTGGTATCTTACTAGTTAATACATGAGATGTAAGATCTAGATTCGTTGCTGATGTTTTTTGTCTACACAGTCTCTTCTTTAAGTTTTAAAATGAATGTTACCACTAAAAATGTTAAAAGTATCCGAGTTTGTTTGTCTAACTGTCTGATTATTTATGTATGCAGTGTTCATGATAATCATCTCAACAAATCAAATGCAACTCTTCAAAACAGTGTTCTCAAAAAATCAGGTGGAAGTCGTCATCATACTTCAAGTAATTGTAGTTTGCAGCCCTTTTAAATATTGCCAAGAAAGAGATGCGTATTCTGATGGTGGGTCTCGATGCGGCTGGTAAGACTACCATTTTGTACAAGCTCAAGCTTGGTGAGATCATCACAACAATCCCTACCATTGGTATGTCTTCTCTTTCGTAGATCAACTAGCAAAGCTCGTGAAGTTGTATATCTAGTGCTTATGCCTGTGTTTGTCTATAAGTTTACTGAACACCTATATAAGGATGTTCAGAACAATGCATGCAATTAGTGGCTCTATTATAGCATTTTTGAACCATTATTGGATGTGCATACTGAGATATGTATATGTAACATGAAAAGCATGGCTATAATGTAAATCTACTATGATGGCCTCTTTTGAACCTCGTATTTCAGACTTTCAGATGTCTAAACTTGTCAAAAATGTATCTCAAAAAGTATGAGGTCTCATTGGCACACCAATACTCTGATATCACTGGAGATAGCAACGTCTTTCGCATTTTTATCTCCTTGCAACATTCTAAAAAATCGATAGGTGGCGTTAATGACAGACCCATTTAAAGGTTATAGGTAGCACACTTTTGATATAGAATAGGTCATAAAAGAACATTGTAGTTGTGGGAAGACTTGATGTGTATTGTTGGATATAACCTGTAATCTCCGTTGCTATCAACAAGTTTAATCAGATATAGAATTCAGTTTCATTCATCATGAGATACGTCAGCTTCAGGCTTTAGCTCAAATTCTCACTTATGTGATTCTTTGCAGGGTTTAATGTGGAGACTGTCGAGTACAAAAACATCAGCTTCACTGTCTGGGATGTTGGGGGTCAAGACAAGGTAGGACTAGGAGTTTAATAATTTTTTTACTCTTACTTGGTCTCTAATTATACATTTCACATTTGTATGTTAAAATACATACACAGAGAGATCAATATAAGTAGCACTGAACTGAGGTGCGCTCTAGAATCTTATATTAAAGTGTTGCATGTGCAGATTCGTCCACTATGGAGGCACTACTTCCAGAACACGCAAGGTCTTATCTTTAAAAGGGTCAAGTGGGTTATGGGTCAATGGTCATTTGTCAAACAGGCCATCCTTTAGAAATGGGTCAAAAGGGTCGGGTTGAAATAGTTGGGTCAGGTTTGCCAGGTTTATGGCTTAAACACTGTTATGTAGTTTTTTTACGTGCAAGCATTTGAGTAGTTTTTGTATGTGCAATATTTACAGGAAACAATGAAGGATTGCGATATGGTAATGCGGTTATGCTAGTAAGCGACATGAGCATTGCGAAGACCAGGCATGATTATTTTATTCTTTTTTTTAGCTCAGTTGGATTGTGATACCCATTGTACTTGCATTTCATACTTGAGAAAGATGTTCGTTTCTTGTTTGTGGTTTGGCAAAATACTTGGATATTGATGTATGGTTGAAATAATAAATAGGTTTCAATCTCAGTTTTTGGTTATTAATTTAGCATTTCATGTGTTATTTTTCAGTAAATTTAGCAGCCTAAGATGTATGTATAAAGAGCATGCATATGGCCTGTTGCTTTACTAGTAGCCTATAGTGACACATATATGTGTCAAAAATAGACACAACCTATCCTGACACTATTTAAGTGTCAATAAAATGTGTCACTATATACTTTTATCGCCTGGACTTTTATTGACACTTTTTATAAGTGAAGGTGAAAAAAAAATATATTTAGTGACACTTTTTTGGACATTTTCTGACACTTTTTGTGTCTCACTATACGACTTTTTTCTTGTAGTGAACAAATGAATTTTTGGTCTCTTTGTTATTCTGATGTGGTCGAATACGATCAAGTTGAATGTCTTACAATTTATTGTTTAGGTTATGTAGTGAACACCATAATGAAGTGTTCACATGCTCTTTACCATCTGCATATGGTCTGTTATAGCTCAACATTTTATATCCCTTATACTAGTTATAGCTTTGAATGTACAATTGATAATATGAATATATGCATCATCAAACAAGATCACAACTGTTTCAATTATTGTGGACATTACTGTAAACTGTCATTCTACTATTATTGTTAATACAAAGACTAAATGCTCAAGTTTTCTTGGTATAAATTGCTCCTTGTTTGAGGTTTTTGCTCTATTATAACTGTTACTGAAAGCTGGAAAACAAATAGCATATCTATAAATGTTATTGAGTAATCATTTTATATGAGAAAGATCAATAAGAAAACGATTTTGTTTTGCTGCTTTGACACGCGTCATATTATTGTACAATGAATTGGATGAAATCGAGGTGAGGTTCACGGGTTTCTAATAGCTCCAAAGCAAGAAAACAGTCACCAGTATATTTTATATACTGCATATATTTCGTTAACTCTTCCAGAAAATACAACATGTTTGATAAGTTTTACACCTATTTTATTCTTATTAAATTTAGTTAATATTATTGAAGCTGAAGATCATTTATGTTTAGTTCAATGTGTTTCCCTTTCTTTGGTTTTTCTGAGGAGCATTAAAAAATTAATTACTCCCTCCGTATCATATTAAATGTCTACTTTGACTTTTCAAAGTCTTTTTTTAAAAACTTTGACTTTAAATATTTTTATGTGTATTATATAATACTTGATGCAAAATATATGTATGAATCAATTGAGTTTTAAATGCATTTTCGTTAGATATAATTTTCATCAAATAAAAATATTTAAGGTTAAAGTTGAAGGAAAAAGACTCCAAAAATTAAAAGTGGACATTTAATATGAGACGGAGGAGTAGTAAAGAGAGAAGTTTTAATGTATCAAAACAAATAATGTTTATCTTAAGAGGGTGGAGTACCGTACCTATTATATTGTTGACGTTGATGGCAAATTATAAGCAAAAAGAAAAGCAATGATATGAGATAAGTTTTTTTTTTTTTTTTTTTTTNTCTTCTTCTTCTTCCTACGCTATGTTTGGCGCGGAGATTTTTTAGGGTGATGAGCGGTGAGCAATGAGCCTTAACTTGGTACATAGTGATCATCGATCTCTCACCTAACATCTAATAAACATAGACAACGGAAATGATCTCGTGTAGTTATCTACCGACGTTTCAGGTAATAAACAAGAACGAAAAATAAATGAAAATGGCCTCATATAAGATTTTTGGGCCACAAGTCCACAGCATTACTCGTAGCCCAAAACAGCATATGAGCAAAAACCAGTATGGCGACGGTCGACCGCGTTGCGGCCTGGCGGGTCTTGTTGTCATTGTATTTGTCCGGCATTGACATGCTGATTTCCTGTGAAGGGTGTACCAGGTTCATCCCTTAAAACTGCACTTCAGATAAAAAACTCGAATGGCTAAAAGGTTATGAAATATGAATCACATTCCGGAACAAAGGAACCCACAACCATACAGACCATGAACTACAACAAATTATCAGTAACTAATTTGAATTTATACAACAGTACCTTGACTGAGAATATTGTACCCGAATTGTATGTCTTCAATACAATAGCTGCAACACATAGCAACAACTCGCAATGAACATAAAGCATATTGTTTGGGGAAATAAGATAACACAAACAGGAAGAAACACGTATATACAAACCAAAAAAGATAATACACACACATGCATTATATACGTTATTTTTTTAGCAACTTGATACAGATTTGTAGCAAGTAGTGAACTACTACACTTATCATTAATAAGTTTTTTGGGCTCCGGTGATGGACCAAAATAAGCCCACTGAAAGGCCAACAAATTAGGCAATATTTTATTCGAAAGAGTGGTAGAGACGATATATTGATGGAATTATTCATGAAACATCTGATAAAATCTACATATCCGACTCATGATGGATAACACAAGGATTTAGGCTTGAGTGTCACATAATCCCTATCTTAGCAAATTAGCTATACTAGGCATGACCCTATTACTCGAATGTTTAACAAAAACATAAGTGCAATGCTCGCAAGATCAGCAATGCCATGCTAGATACTTGCTAATAAAGCTGCTTATCAGTATATAATGATTTAAATGACCGAGTGCCGTAACAATAAATGTCACTCGAAGACCAAAGTCAACTCATCACAAGGTTACGACGTAGTCTTAACGACTAGGTTACGCCGTATACTTCTACTGGACTTGGAGATTTTATTGATCAAAGAAGTTGTGCCGTTACCACGGATTACTTATTGGTCGGGTCAGGTTATGTCGGGTCAAGTGATTCAGGTTAATCAGGTTGCTTAGTTTTCACTCTTTTTAGGACAATAACTTTAGGCTGATCAACTGTTATGTTGTCTTTATCTAATGTGATGTTTTCCTTTAACAAAGACAAAAAAAGTTGGAGAAATTACCAAATGATTTTTTTTTTTNTTTTTTTTTTTTTTTTTTTTTTTTTTTAAATTTATTTAGGTGTCGAATTTTCTATAAACAAGTGTAAATGAAATGCTCTTATTTATTTATTTATTTATTTATTTATTTATTTTTTCTCCATAAAGTCTAGGATATCAGTCATGTTTGGACTCAGTAAACTAACAATGAATGACAAAGCAAATGTTGCTTAAGGTTTATAGTGCCACTACCTGTTTAGATGGTAACTAATAATTAACATCCTCTAAAGTTAACTATATACATGATAGATCATGTTGAGATTTAGTTCGAAAACAAAAAGTTTAGGCCCTTTGATATAGGACATTAATTTATCTTATTATACTCGAATCTCACTTACGACAACTTCAACATGATCATTTTCAAACTAACTTAACAAAATTTTGATCCGACCCAAAGTCCGAAAACATCAGCAATCTAAGCAGTTAACAATGATGATAATCAGACACGCAGTTTTGCATCTTCAGAAAACAGAAGACATGTCGTTCTTTAAAGGTGTTTTCTTAGACATAATTGGAAGTGTTTGGTGTTGTTAGGTACTTGTATAATTTGGTGATTTTTTTAGTTTGAGGATTCGAGTTTTAGGTTTTTGGTGCTCGGTTATGGTTGGATGCTTTTATTGTCGGTTTTCTTTGGTACTTTGTAATTTTTAGTGTATTGCTTGCTATTGAATTATATAATTGACGTACAAAAGAAAACTTTTTTTCCTATCAACTTGTTCAATGAAGCTTCTAACAAAGAAACATGTCAGTTCCGTATGTTGTTTAAGATACTGCTGTAAATATGAATTCAATCAACCTCTATAAACCAATGTTTTAAAAACCGGCTTTTTGATTGATCCGGCCGTGTCAACGGGTCACCGGGTCAATGGTTCAACCGGTTCGACCGGTGGGTCAAACCGGTTTTCAATATACATAAAAAATGCAATAAATCATGTTATCAAACACAGATAGAACTTGTAAAAACCAACAACAAACACATAGAAAACCTTGAAAATCAAATACTAAACATAAATAAGTTTGCCAAACATACAATCTAATAAAAGCACATACACTTCAATAAGAATACAAGTTCCAAACTTCAAAACAACATTACAACTATGCTATTTAGTTATTGGCAGATGATACTATTGTGAATTGAGAATTGTAGTTTTTGGAACATTTAAAACTATGTAAACTGAATTCCTCAAGGAACTGTGATATCTTCTATGTGTTTAGACATTTACCTTGTGACAACTTTGTATGTTGGCACCTAATAATAACTTCTCTCATGATGTAATTATATACACGTTTTGATGGAAACTGATGACATTATTAGCATGCTAACATTACAAAATGTTGACAGTGGTGGTTGATCATTCGATTATGTTATTTCATTTATTTAGACTGTAAGGTCTTATGTCATATATTCTCAGATTATGCATACTTATCATGGAAGAAACAATAAAAAGGGCAAACTCGGCCGGTTTCGATGAACCGGTTCAACCCGGGTCAAGTGAAACCCGGCGGTTCAATCCGGGTTTAAATCTTCAAAAACCCGGCTAGTAACGGCCCGGTAACATTACTTGTTCCCGGTTTAACCGGTTCAACCGGCCGGGTCAAACCAGGTTTTAAAACATTGATATAAACTGCTTAATCAAACTCTCTTATAATGACAAGAACTGGGAAGGGTCCACTTTATAGTCAAATTTATACCGATTTTGTTGACCATTAAAAAGAGCTTTACTCTTTCGGTCTATATGTTCCACAATCCAAGAATCCTGGACACCTAGCAAATATATATTGTCTTGTCACTCAGACAAATACAAATTAAATCACAATTATTATCTCAAATCTGGTACTGTTAGGTTTACTGCATGTTACTCGTTTAGTTGATTTTATACCAGCAAATAAAATATAGATATCATCATTTATCTAAAGATTCTAGAAATCACGATACAAAAGATTTACGTACGTAGCATCTATTATTAACGGGCTTAAATACAAATTTAAGCTGTCACAAACAATGACACGTTGCATGTGCTAACTTTTTGGAGACCACACTTCTGCTCAATTATTTTGTGTGTAGGCAGTAAACTAATGTATTTACAAGTTGATGCAACACATGTCCAAATATTTGTGTTGTAAGGTGTAACGTGTGACTTGGAACTGGGTCGCTGATAGTGTAGTATCAGGTTATATTAGCGTGTTGCTTTTTTCTGTACTCATGGTTTCTGATTTGTTTACCGATTAATCTACGAAGTTTGTACTCAAAGGCACACATACTCAAACAGGGGTAAAGCCTTATGTTTTTAGAAGTACACTTAGTAGAAACTGAACTTAAAAACTCACATTAGCAGCTTTCTTCAATGTATTTGGGTGTATTGATATGTTTTACTCAGCTATGTAATTCAGTGCTCAAGTACTGCTTACCGGCAATGTAAAAGGCGTAGTGCTACAAGTGTGTAAGCTAGCACAAAATAAAAATCGGTACACCATATTTAGTCATCTAATATGTGCGTTTGCGATTGCCTATATTTAGTTTCTATTGGTAGCGTTTAGATTTCTAAGTACACATGTTTATTGGTTTATTCACTTGCATTTTCGTATAATCAAAACTTTTAAATAAACAATATACACTGATCAATTTTCAAAGAAAATGTTTACGGATAATATAAAGAAAACACGTACGAATGCATACCAATTACCAAACACGCACGTCGGTTTTAAATCGTGCTGGGTTTGCTTACTTATACTGTCAAAAATAAAGTAAAATACGTGAAAAAAATATCATTATCTTTATTCTAATTAATAATGAATAAATGTAGCCTTCCAACGAAAAAATGATAGATAAATATCTTGTGTTAATGTTTCTAAACAACCAACAGTTCAATACATGACTTAAATCTTTAGATATTGTAAACTATAACATATATTCATCAACATCACTAATAATATATTACAGTAAATCAAATAATCACTATAATAATGATCAATTAACCGACTGAAATCACATCACACGTAATTGTACAGCTAGGTTGATTCTAAAGATATATCTTTTTTTTGGGTAAAGGGATCTCCACCCTGGTAAAATATATTAACCAAAAAAACTTTTAAAGTACAATGGAATGTGGCTGAAGTACCACATTAACCTCAAGCAACCGCTTGAACAGCCACTAGAACATTTATGACATGCCATAAATGAACAACTAGCTACGAAAACTAGAACCACCATGAAAATAAAAACGATGCCACGAATCAACATCGCATTATTCTTCCTCGACTTGACCTTGGACCTAAAATTCAAACATCTTGTTAAATTCACAATTGCCCCAGGTAAATCAAAGAACCTGGGCAGCGTAATCAATTCAGAAACTAACCTCAAGCTCGTATTTGTCCTGCCAGCTGATGACAAATACTACTCATAGGATCGTCTGCTCAAGAACCTCATCATCACTATCAGAATACAACCACATTACTACTTAGAGACTCTCT
>LBNU01019771.1:78156-89962 GCA_014162995.1 Artemisia annua
TATATATATATATATATATATATATATATATATATATATATATATATATATATATCTATATATATATCTATATATATATATATATATATATATAGAGGGTTTTCACCCTATTAGTTGTACAATATGTAAATATTATGAGTATATAATCATAAAAAAAATAAATATAAAAAATAATAAAATAAATAAATAAAAAAATAAAGAATCATTCATTCCACTATCTAAATAGCTTTTATTTAAGAAGGCTTATGAAAAATATGTTTGTAAATAAACCTGGAAATAAAGGTTGTTAATATTTACCTTCTTACGTTCTAATGTATGTGGTATTTTATAATACCCGGGTCTAGGTAATATTTTTTAAATTTTTGAGAGGCACCAGGAATTATTCCCCTTCCTGGCTTCTTGCTCTTGCCTTAGGTAATTTCATTTTTCAAGTTTATTTCAATAATTTCAATAATTTATGAATAATTGAATACTGTATTAGGGTTTTGCCATTTTGGTTCAATTTTATATGTTATTGTGAATTTGTGATTTCTGATTAGATTGAAAAGATTGAGTTTCGAGATAGTTAGGTTCAGATTGTTACTTTGTTAGACTGCTTAGGTAGTTAGGTTTATTATACCCTTGAAAAAATAGTCAATCTTTTACTAGATTTTTATCATATGTTTTTGAAAAAAGTGACTTCTTTTTGTGAAAAAAAGGGGTATTACGGTGTTGGATATGATGGGAAGTTATGGTAACCCAAGGAGCCGGAATAATGTCATTAGTAATCGACATCATTTTGAGGTTGAGTTTTTAATACGGTTTTGGATATGGAAATTCAAGAATTTGGGAACCGGTTCAATGAGGTATCAACTACATTGGTAGAAAATATGTCGGGTTTGAATCCTTGTAATGGGTTTTCTAAGTTTGACATATCTAAGATAGTAGCCTTTTCTGAAATGTATACGGATGATTTTAATATGAACGATAGCGGGTGTATTTTGGGTGAGCTTAAAATCTTTTATCACTCGGTAAAGGAAGATGATAGATTTCTGAATTTGGATGGGAATTGTCACCTAGCTCAAGTAATGGTGGAAACCGGAAAAAATCTCTCATTTCCTTTATTTTATCGGATTTTGAAGCTTGCATTGGTTTTACCGGTTTCAACCGCAACTGTTGAAAGATGCTTTTCTAAAATGAAGCTTATTAAAACGGATTTGTGGAATCGAATGGGGGACGGATATTTGAACAATGCTATGTATGTGCTGTCGAAGGAGAGACATTTGACGAAGTAACGAATGAAGATGTAATAGTTCGTTTTCTAGCTATGAAAGACCGAAGAGGAGAGTTCTGAGATCTATTAGGTATTTGTTTAACTTATTCTATTATTGCGTTTTTTTAATTATTTAAATGTACGGTTAAAAAAATTATGGTTAACTTTTTTTTTCGCTACCCCTGAAATTAGTTCCTGGTTCCGCCGCTGCTAATTAATTACTTTAGTTCTGTAGCATATAGGGTACGAGACATGCAGAACCCGTGCTACGCACGGGCTTTTAATCTAATTGTTAATCGCGCGTATTATTTTTGTGTATTGTCGAGTGCATTTGTATTTTTAGTTTAGTATGTTGTATGAAATGTTTTTAGTTTGTTTTTTAAAAATATAAAAATAGTTGATATTGTGTTGGTTGTTTGGTCTTTATATTTTCTAAATAGGGTTGTCGTTATTAAATTGTCATACGCTTGATGTAATTCCTTTGGTTGTTTTGGCCTATTACGTAACCCAACAATAATTTTGCATTATATGGTTTTTGCCTGGTAATACAAAGCACACTGGCTTTTTCTTATTTGTTATAGTGTAATTTGTGTTAATTATTTTTGTTATTAGGTTCGTAAGTTGTGATTGTATTACATTTATTGCAAGTATGCCATTAGTTGTTTGGTGATTTTTATATTCAATCTTTTAATAACATATTAGTATTTATTTATAAAGTTTATGATTACAAAAGAAAGTTGGCTTCATCTCATTTTATGGTACAACTAATTTCATTGAAAAGTAACATTGCAGTCTAACTAATATTAATAAATTTTATCAATAAACTCAATTCCAAATAGCTAACCAAATGAATATTAGTTAACACACTATTAATAATTCCTAAAACCTTTAGACTCCACTAAATGTGATTTTGGCCGGTTTATATATGCATGAATTATGTTAAATCATTAATTATTCTTGCAACCTTTCGCAACCCTTGCACTTCATCTAACTGACTTTTAATTCTATACTAAATGCCATGTGATCAATTCGGACAACCCTTGCACTTCATCTCCTTTCATGATTGTATAGTTATTATGAGGCTGCATTGAATTCCGAGCATTAGCTATCTTGTACTCTATGCAATGGGACTCCATCTTAAGTATCTTGATTACTCCACATTAAATTTAAGGACTCAATCTTATAGTATTATAAATAGATTAGGTTAAATCATTAATTATTCTTGCAACCTTTGCAACTTCATCTTAATCCATAACCGACTTTTAATTCTATACTAAATACGTGATCAATTTCGACAATCCCTGCACTTCCATCTCGATGGTGTATATACTTCACATTAAATTATTGGACTCCATCTTGAGTATCTTGATTACTCCACATTAAATTAGAGGACTCAATCTGTGCTACGCACAAAGTTTGTATCTAGTTGTTCATCGCGCAATGTTTGTGTAAATTGCCGAATATACAACAATCTGTAACTAAGGCTCCCGCAAGAGATATTGGTTATTTGTTGAAATGAATTTGTTTAGGTTTACGTAAATGTAATCATTTTGTTGAGTTTATAGTTTATTTATTATTATTATTATTTATTTTTTTTATATTTTTTAGACTCGTGCGTTGCACCGATTTGTTATTATAATTTACAAATGGGTTAGATCAATAATTATGTATTGTTTCCTTTATATTCATTATTTAAGGCGGTATTTAGTTATGTTTTTTTTTTGTTTAAGGGTTTTAAGCTTCTTTAATAGTAAAGAGTGCAATTAAACAAATAATATGGTCGATAACGAATAAAAGAGAAGTAAAGAGTGAAATTGTAATTACTCAAAAATAAAAACCATCAATATTATAGGCATGAAGCAATCTAGGAATAAAATCAAACCACTAAAGTTGATATCACAATATAAAAATTGATTCTTTAGTTTAACTACAAAAAATCATGTGATCATCATATATTATTATGCAACATATCTTCATTGTGATTTTATAAATCAATACAATGAACACTCAAAGTCATTAAGAATTTATGAGTATCATTCTCATTTGTAAACTCAATATATATTTAGTAGTATCTCTAAAAAAATCCATCCAAACCAACCGATGAGTCCTCATTTGGGATCGGTTTTTTCTACGTTCGAATCTTTCTTTCTATGATCTTCTTTGTAGCCCGTCTTGAACGACCTTTTTGACCATTCGTTGTAGTCCTTTTTGAACGACCTTCTTGACCAACTCGTCGTGCCCTACGTCTCTTTATCATCTTTAATGTATTATTCCTTGTAATAGGGGAAAAATAAGAGATTACTTGAGAAAAATAATAGCAAATATGCATGCATTTATGTATATCTCAAATTTGGGCTCATCAACCCGTGGAACCATTTTTAAAATCCAGTAAAATATACGAACGTATAGGAAGGTGCATACCAAAGCATGAGTAGCGTGAGAATGCGTGCTAAAGACTGAACATGCTTTTGTTTTGTGTATGAGATTAATTATATTTACATTGCAGTTGTTTTGAACTTTGGGATTTCAAGATTCTTTGTATTATTCTTATATAAAATATATATAAAATTTGCAGATGAGACTGAGAAAAGAAAGAGTATAGATACATCACCTCTTCTCTTCTCATGTAACATTAGTAAGAGAATCATGTTGTATGTATTACCTGCACACGAAAAAAAAAAAAAAATGAAGAAACAATTCTAACAATAAATTACAAAATAAAGTAGGAGGAATGAAGATTCGAACTTTTGTGTTTGTGCATGTGATTTTGGCCGGTTTATATAGGCATGGATTAGGATAAATCATCAATTATTCTTGCAACCTTTTTAACTTCTTCTCAATCCATAACCGAATTTTAATTCTATACTAAATACCATAATCAATTCCGGCAACCCTTGCACTTTCATCTCCTCCATTAAGCTAACATGAATGTAACGACATGACTCTTTGCATGCTCGCAATCACTCAAGTCGAACAATTAAGGCTCCAATTTCACATGAAACTCTATTTGTTGCATTTAATTCCGAGCATTAGATTGTTGTACTCTATGCAATCTTGACGCCTCCACATTAAATATTTAGGACCCAATCTTATAGTATTATAGATGAAAGCATTTTTACACTACTAATTAATTACTTGAACAATATAACAATTTGAGGGTGCGTTTGGTATCCCACTATGAGAATAAGACTATAACTATGAAAGTGATTATATGTGTTTGTTTAAGATGAGGGGGTCCACCACTATAGTAATGAATGATAGATATTATCCATACTCCATATACATCAAGAGAGCTAGGTATGGATCTTTTATAGGTGAGGGACCCACCACTACTTTCAAACTCATACCCATTGTCATTCATGACAATATACCAAACGCACTCTCAAGCTTTTTTTATTTTATTTTTAATTTACTTTTTTTTTGAAATGGCACTTTTTTTATACACTTTCATACTCTATACCACCTATCTCACAATATATATAACAAATGCTTTCAGCGAAACTTTAACTTACAGTACCTTATTAGGTTAATAGACAAAGATGTTACAAAAGTTTGCGTTTGTGTTGTCCTAAGGTAATATAGTTTGAAACTTGTCATCCAAGTTACTCAACCTAGTATGACCGGTTAATTACGTCATTGTGTTTTTGGTAACTTAGAGTTACCGGTAAAAAACCAACGTGGCACCCAATTTTTTTAACCCTGTAATAATTAATTATTAAAATCGTTTATTTTATATAACCCACTTATATTTATTCTTCTTTATTAATCCCAAACAAAACACACACTCTTCCCAAACCGATTACACACACATCCCAATTCGAAACCCTAGGTCTGAAAATTAAAAAATTGATTAAGGTTGCCATCTAAATGTAAAAAGGTAAATTACCATTCTCTGATTACTTAATCTCTATTATCTTTCAAAAGCAGCTGATTATTTAGGGTTTAATAAATTTGGGCTTTGTTCAAATTAGGGTTTTTTCAAATTAACAATGTTTATTGTTTCATCATGTTTCAGATGGCATCAGGATCACAATCATCCACGTTTTTAATAAAGTATCATCGTGGTGGTGTATTTGTAAGAGATCCCCTTTCTTATGATTATGAAATTGTATCTGAAAATGTGGATCTGCTTGCCTTAGACTTGCTAGAATTTGTGAAGTTTTTGCAAACTGAGTTTACTAGTGTGGTCAAGTGTTTGTTTCATTTGGTCCCTGGCTTAGAGTTTCACTTAGGATTGAAACCTCTTAAAACAAATGCTGACTTTGATGATTTTGTTCAATGTGGTCTTGATAATGATCATGTCTTGCATGTATATGCTTCTCACACTGAATTTGACATAAATGAGACCACTAATGAACAACAGGATTCTGATAGTGAAAGTAATTTAGATGATGCTGATTATAATGTGTATGAGTATTGTAGTTCTGAAGAGAGTGACACAGCATCATTGGACCATTTGTCAGATGGAGAGGAAGAGATTGTTGAGGTTAGGACTAAGAAAGTAGAACATGCCCCTAAGAAAAAAGCTTCTAAGATGTTTGATGAGAATTTTTTGTCTAGGATTTACAATGGTTTGCCTAAAGATGACTTTACTTCTAAAAAAGACCATGTGCCTAAGAAAGTAAATGATCAGGATATGTTGGGTGATCACTGGCCAATCCATGATCCAACTACAAAATGGAAGTTCATGAGACCACAATAGGTGAAAGGTATGAGGGTCCTGAGCAACTGAAAAGAGCACTTGCATATTATGCTTTGGCTAATGGTTATAAGCTATATTACAGTGTAAACAATCCCTTGAGACTGTTAGCTAAATGTTCTAGGGACAATAATGAAAAGAAATGCCCATTTAGATTGTGGGCATCTTGGATGCAAGAAGAGAAGTCTTTTCAAATCAAAACCCTTAATGATAAGCATGTGTGTTCAAGGACATATGAGTATGGGTCCTTAATAACAAGCAACTGGGTAGCTAGGAATTATGCTAAAAAGATCATGGTGAATCCTACTATTACAGTTAAGGCCCTTATTGAGTTAATCTTAAAGAAATACAAGTGTAAAGTGACTGTTAGTCAAGCTAGGAGGGGAAAAATGAAGGCTTTACAGCAATATGAGACATGTTTAGAGGATCATTATGGAAAGCTATGGTCATATGCAGCTGAAATCCTTAATTCTAATCCAGGGTCAACTTGTAAGATGGGTGTTACTTCCATGCCAGATGGAAAGACATACTTTAGTAGTTTCTATGTTTGCTATAAGGCTTTGAAACAAGGATGGCTAGAAGGTTGTAGGAGGATAATTGGATTAGATGGATGCTTTCTGAAAACCATTTGCAAGGGACAACTGCTATCAGCTGTAGGTAGGGATGGCAATAACCAGGTCTATCCAATTGCATGGGCAGTGGTCAGTGTTGAGAACAAGGAAAATTGGAGTTGGTTCATGCAGTGTCTCATTGATGACTTGGGAAATGCAGCTGGTCATGGGTTAACAATTATATCTGATCAACATAAGGTAATCTTATTTACATTTATCAAAGCTTTGTTTTACATATGTGTGCATTTTTTAACTTATGTGTGCTACAGGGTATTGTTGAAGTTGCAAAGGAAATTATGCCTTTAGCTGAGCATAGACAATGTGCTAGGCACATCTATGCTAACTTCATAAAGAAGTTCACTGGTGTTCTATTTAGGACTCTCTTTTGGAGAGCAGCTAAGGCAACATATCCTTCTAAGTTTGAAAAGGTTATGAATGAAATCAAGAATCACAGCAAAGAAGCACACCAACATCTGATGGACAGGCATCCAGAAAGCTGGAGCAGAGCTTTCTTTGTAACAGATAGAGCCTGTGATGCAGTTGAAAATGGAATAAGTGAGTGCTTCAACTCTCTTATTGTTGAGGCAAAGAGGAAACCTATTATTAACATGTTGGAGGATATAAGGACTGGTTTAATGGAGAGAATGCAAAAGATGAGAGAAAAGCATGCTAAATGGGGTGATACAGTCTGTCCTAACATTATGAAGAAATTTGAAAAAATTAAGGATAAACACAGGTAAACTACTATCTTCTTATATATATTGTACATTATACTTGTTACAAATGTACATTGTAAGCTATCTTTTAATTATATCTATTGTATATTATAGGGACTGGAAAGTCATTGCAGCTGGTGAGACTAAGTTTGAAGTGAAGAATGGGTATGAGGGTTTCAAGGTTGATGAAAAGGAAAGGACTTGCACTTGTAGAGCTTGGCAGTTGAGTGGCATACCTTGTCAACATGGTTGTGCAGCTATCTACTTCTTGCATAAGGAACCTGAGGATTATATATCTCATTGGTTTAAGAAGCCAAGATTTGTATCAGCTTACAGTCATTTCATTGAAGGTCAGAATGGAATGGACCAATGGCCAGAAACACCTTATCAGAAGCCACTACCACCTATTAACAGAAGGATGCTTGGCAGACCACCACATAAGAGAAAAAGAGATGCAAATGAAGATGATGGAAACAGGACAAGGATAAGCAGGAAGGGTCAAATCAACCACTGCAAACTTTGTGGTAAGAGTGGTCACAATCAGAGAGGTTGTCCATCAAAACCAGAACCTGTTAGTAGTGGGAGAGGGGGTAAGACAGCTAGAGGTGCTAACACAACTAGAGGTGGTAAGACTGCAAGAGGTGGTAAAACAGCTAGTGGTGGTAAGAGTACTAGAGGTGGTAAGACAGCAAGAGGTGGTAAGACTACAATTCTTTCACCACCAGTTCAAGAACCAGCTCAGGGTGCACAATCAACACCAGTGCATGAACCATCAACACCAGTGCATGAACCAGATCAGGGTTCAACACAAGATGAGATATCCACTATTGGTTCTGCACCAGTTGAATCAACTCAGGAAGAATTACCAACTCTAGGGTCTGCAATAGTTCCAGTTTCTACTCCATCTGTTGGGTTTGAAATGACACCTGATCAGAGTTCACCAAATAGGGGTGTTGGTGTAAGAATCAGCCCTAACAGCAAAGCTTTGAAGGGCAAAGGTGTTAGAATGATGGGGGGGACTGTGGGAATACCATCTTGTGAAACTTCAGTAAGTGAACCTGGAATTAGTAATAGGAGGCTTAGGACCATAAATGGGAAGATAGTCAGGTGGAGAGGGAAAGGTGATGGTTCAAGAGCTCATAGGTATCTCCCTGGCTGGAAACCTCAGAACATCTCAGCGTTCTCGGTGTATCTTGTGATTCCGCCTCGGTGGCACGTGAGGACGGCGCATGCTCTCAGGGGGTACACGTATTACATTACTGTCTTTCTTTACGGTCCGAAAACGAGCTCCGAGCCGAGCCGCCGAGCTCGCCAGAGCTCCGAGCTCGGCTCGTTATATATTTTTAAAATAAAGGCCCTCGAGCCTCGGGCTCGAGCTCGTTTCGAGCTTTATATTTTGAGCTCTGAGCCTCCGGCTCGTGGAAAATTTCAAATGCCTCGAGCTCGACTCGAGCTCGAGCTATTTATATAAAATCGTGTTAGAAAATACGTCAAAGCGAAAAGTTCAAATAGCAAGCTCCCGGCTTCGTTAATTACATACCCAGGCTGCGAGCTCGTTACGCTAGCTTTTACAGCTCGTTTATACGTATAGACAATATATATCAACGTAATCATATTATCAAAGGCTCGTTTAGGCCCTGCGCGAGCCTACTCGAGCTTTTTGTATAGAGCCTCAGGCTCGGGCTCCGGATTATTAAATGAGCCCAAACTTAGGCTCGAGCTCAAGGGCTCGAGCCGTTTAGGCTCGGCTCAGTTTCGAGGCTTTTTACGATTCGAATCGAGCTTCTTCACGGCGGCTCGGCTCGTTTCCCACCCTACTTCTTTTGCATTAACATATGTTCACTCAATTTGTTTACTAATATATTCTTTTTTTTTTCCAGGATGTTATGGGTCTTCCTAGACCTGCATGGCCAATTGGCATTACACTAGAAGATGTTAGGATTCATGCTGAAAGACCAGAGCATGTTGTGTTACAAGAACCTATGCTGGAACCATTGATTAGAAGAACTGCTGAGTATCAAAGGAGGATGTCTGAAAGGAGAAGACTAGCAAATCAGCAACAAGTTCAACCAGTAGCAGAACAACAACAAGTTCCACCACCAGTGCAACAAGTTCCACCACAAGTTCAAGTTCATGTTCAAGCACCACCTGTGCAGCAACAAGTTGAAGCACCACCAATCATCAGAAGGTAATCAGAAAGGATCAAACAGATCTTGTTCAACAGGCCACCATCACCTGGTCCTGGATTAACTGAAGATGATGCAATCTCTCTTGAATAGATGTTAGGATTGACTTAAATGGCTAGCCACATGTTTGGCACTTTTGTATATCAGCCATATGTCATTAGCCTATGAACATGTTAATATCTAGGATGCTACTTATCTAGGATGCTACTTAACATTTGTTGTTTACAACTGCACCATCTTTTGTATATCTGATACATGGTATCACAACTATGTGTCAAAAATGGCTAGCCAAATGTTTGGCACTTTTGTACATCAGCCATTGTTACTAACCTATGAACAAGTTTAACCATTTTAGAATTAGTGGTAAATTAATGGTTTAGTATCCTCTTTTATGTTTCACCATTTTGGTACTTTTGTTTTTGCAGCTTAAGTATCTTATTATGTTTAAACAAAATGCATGAACCATTATAAAACAAATGTATACAAAAGACATCATCTAAATACTTCATTAAACCATTGTTTTACAAAAGACAACATCTACCATACATAACCTAACACTTCATCTATCATTACAGCCAAAACAGAACACCATCAAAGTTCATCCCCAAAAGACATCATCCTAAAACCTAAACATACCATAATACCTAAATAAACTTAACAAGAAACATCCCAAGAATCAACACAATCAAAACCCTATTGTAGAATGCAATTCGCGAGTGTTGATTGTTAGCTTGAACAACTTGATCTTGTGCATTCACCAAATTAACATGGAGCTGATACATGGTTCCTTGATACCAACGATTTGGTAAGGGACCATCCACCCATCTGAAATAGTTGCAATTCCTTGTGGGATCCATAAAATTAGGGCAACAAAGAAATCTTCTTCCAGGGTTGAATTGTGTCCAAGAGGTTCGGCACTTCGCTATTTCACCACAACCACAAAGGTTCCCCATTGCAACTTGAAAGAAAGGGTCGATTAGAAAAAGGTGGGTTAGAACCCTAATTTTTTAGAAGCAGGTGGGGGTGTGGGGATGTGTTCGGGTTGTGTGGGGTTGGGGTTTTATATATATTAGTTTAATTAGTTAGTGGAAATCATAGGTGGATTTTAAAAAAGGAAATAAATGAGGTGGAAATGTGGAAAATTCCACGTGGACAAGGCAAATTGCCATCATCCGGTTGCCCACAAAGGGAGTGAGCTGAGGGATGAGTTTCATAATGTTCAGTGACCAATTTAACCAACCCGTGAAGTTGAGTAACTTGGATGACAAGTTTCAAACTATGTTACCTTAGGATAACACAAACGAAAACTTTAATAACATCTTTGTCTATTAACCCTACCTTATTATTTCAGTTTGAAAAGTATACAATCCTTTATTCAAGTTGTGGTGGAAATTATGGTGACTCCTCCGACCAAAAAAAGTTGGCGCACGAAGCTATTAATCACTCAATTATTAATATCATTGATAAATTATCATTTTCATTGCCACGTTTGCTTCATCATATGTTATAATTTTTTTTTAACGGCCATCATATGCTATAATAAATTTACATAAAGTTCTAGTTTATTAAAAGGAAAATAAACCATAGACAAATTCTTTGTTGAGGCACTCTACAATTCGAGAAAGCTTAGCACGTAGTGTATTTCCGTAACACGTAATCTTGATATTGAACTTCGTGGTTAGCGAAGTTTGGTCCTGCTTTACACTACGGAAATTTTATTTCTAATTATATCTAAAACAAATTCTAATCTAATTTAATGAGATTCGAAATATCATAAAGATGTCATATTTTTCAACCAAAACAGATTCATATACAGACATACAGTCCTCAAAAAAAACTATTTCACGTGCATTACACTCTGTCTTAAAACAATGTGTGTTTATTTAACGGTAAACGATAAGACGAGAAAATATTTTAAGAAAAGATAAGGCCTACGTGTCCATTGTGATCCTGCATCAAAAACAAACGGACAAAATCACCAAAAGACATTATTCAAGAAAATCCTTGTAAAAGTTTTCTACTCTTTATGTAGAAAATGATTATTTTAAGGGTTTCGCTAAAAAGAGTTATTAGGCTTGTGATTAACAACATTTTTTTTTTATTACATAGTTAAGAATAAATTACTATCATCGGTTGACAATTTCGTAAAGATGGGTACAATCTTAAAAAACATAGTAGCACAAAAAACAATTGGTTCTGATTCAATGATTCAAGTTAATAAAATGAATTGCATAATCAACTTCTTAACCACAGTCATGAGGGTTTTTGTTAGAAACCCTTATTTTAATACTAAAATGATATTAAAACTATTAAACAGTGTTATGTTAATTGGTACAAGTCCG
>LBNU01019772.1:0-15694 GCA_014162995.1 Artemisia annua
TTTAAATAAAAATTATGATTGTATAATTAGTATGTTGTTTAATTATATGTTTGATAATTAACACAAGTTATAACCGTGGAAAAAAAAACGTTCGAAGTAAAATTTCGAAAAATAAACGAACCCGGTAAATAACCCGAAAAAAATCCGATTCCGAACATTTATAACCGAAAAAAACGAACCGGAAAAAAACCGAAAAAAACCGATTCCGAAAATTTATAACCGAAAAAAACCGTTCCGGACATTTTTAACCGAAAAAAACCGACTCCGAAAAAACCGAACCGAACCGAAACTGGTTTTTAGAAAAACTGGTTTTTTTAAAACCGGTTTTCTAAAACCCGAAAACCGGTTTTAACCGACCGATTTGCACCTCTAGCCCATGCTGATCGCATTTTAACAAGTGACTACATAGCAATACATTGGCTAATTTGGTTACCATATCATCCATATGTCTATATCTGGGCCAATATGGGCTAACAGATATGAAAGTTTGCTTACTAAATTTAAAGCTTACTAACTGTACTTATGTTGTTTTCAGCCCATATACACAAGCCAGCCCATAAAATTAACCCACTATAAGATGCTTAACTCAATAACAGAATAACTCACATAGGTGGTTGAGGTAGTTTTCACGAAGTTACACGACTTAAACTCTTAAAGCATTGTCCTAACATATCAAACCCTAGCCTTGAGGGCTACCTTTAGCAATTCTTATTATTTCAAGATAAACCAAGTAGTAAGGTGTTCACGAGATGGTTCGGGTAACAAGTTGTTATAAAAATGGTATAACAAAATGTGTTTGATAAATAAAGCATTTTGAGTGAGGTGATTAAACAAATACAAGCTGTGTAAAATCATAAATAGTGGAGTCTTTTACATCTTTTGGTAACTAATTGCACGTGGCTCGTGGCTGGGCAAGCAGTTTTGAAGGCGGAGTCTAAAAAGGTGACTAAACATGAAACTGCTTGCTCGGAGAATCAACACGTGTTTGTGCCATTTGCTTTTGATACTTTTGGATCCCTTGCCCCCGTGGCAACCCGATTCCTGGATCGGGTGCAAAAGGTTGTCCACATCAATTCTCCGTCCTCCAAGAATCAAGGTTTTATTTTTAGTATAGTAGGTTTCGCTATTCAAAAAGGGGTTGCGGCGCAGCTTGTTGCCCGTTTACCTGTCATGCGCTTGTAATTTTAAAAAAAGTTATTAATATATTTCAACGTAAATTATTGCACGTTTGGGAGAGAGAGGAAAAAAAAAAAAAAAAAAAAAAAAAAGGGGTGGGGGGGAATTAATTCTTGTATCTCCTTAAATGGCGAAAGAAAAGATTGCACTTGTGATAAAATTATACAAGTTCGCTATATGGATAAAATATCGAAAAACAATGCTTTATTCGAATTTACAAGACGAACACCAGCGCAATGCGACGGTGTATAGTGAAAAATAATTATACTTGTGAAATTGTGATTCCGGTTTGACCCTTGATGCAAAATTTACATGTTCAGTTTGCAGTTATTGCGAGAAAAAAGCCTATGAGTTAGAAATAAAAAATGATAAAAGTTTAAAAATTAATCAATATTTAAAATATTAAATATTAAATTAGTGTTAAAATATTAAATATTAAAAAATTAATTTTTTTTTCAAAAATTAATACTACATCAAAAAATCAATAGGGGTCTTGGGCACCCGCGAGAATCCCTTGGTTCCGTCCTTGCCACTAACATTACTCAATTTTAATTTATTTTAAGTTTCAAGAATGATCATACAATTAACAGAGATGAATGCAATTGTTTGATACGTTCATAGAAATAAAATATTTTTCTGTCACTAATTATAAATTCATAAACGCGCTTACAAACTACAATCATTCACCCACATAAAATAAAATAGTGATATTCCATTTTTTCTAGACGAAATAATAGTATCTACTTTAGAAATTCTTAATTTGTGTATTAAATTTTTTATTTTTTACTTTTAACTTTTCTCTATTTTGTGTTCTTACATGTAAATTTTCATACATTTTTAAGTGATTATCAACTCTAAACTTATCGAATTTTATCCGTAAAAAATTAAAATACATATATGATAGGATCAGCTAACATCTTATACATTTAATTCACTTAATATATAAACGTCGAGTTAATACATTTTTGTAACATAATCCTTTCTCTGTTGCGAGTATTATTGCTATAAATTTTGGTCCAACAATCACAAAGTATCTCTACTGCTACACGCAAAGACGGACTCAGGATTTTGCGGAGGATGTTACACAATTTTTTCTTTAATTTTATGATTAATTATAAGTATTAAAGTTGCACCGTAAAGAATTTATTAGCTAAAATCGAAGGTTGCAGATCTAAAATTGCTACACCGCCCTCAAGTGAGCCTGTCCCAGATTGCACACAATCCTTTCTTAGCAAAATTAAATACTGTACCATATATCCAAGTCAACTTTATGTTGATAAATATATCCAAGTCAACTTTAGATTTGAGGAACCATCCGTGCAATTAAATTAAATATACACATACAAAAAGTAAAATGAACCCAATTCACACTTTATGTTGATAAATCCATATCAATGTATTTTCCTATGTATTTTCCTAACTTTTTCTAAACCTTTATACATGACCAATAAGACGATTACGCGGTTTTGTTTGTCGACCAAGTCATATGAGTATAGTTAATATGGTTAGGTGTACTATTTTATAGCTTTTAGAGATTAACTAAAAATTATTTCTTAACTATATTACAACTATAGAAAAGTAAATAAGTTCTCTCTAAGGATTATTTTTACTCCTCTAATGAATATAAAGTTTTATAAAACTATTCAACCCGAATACTCGAGGATGAGTTGTGTTTAAATGAGAGAATGATACACGAGCAATAATTTGATTATTCGACTCGTTTGTTGATCAATGAGAATGTGGAAATCCGGTCAAAGTTTATGGTATTGAATGCGTATTTTATATTAGAGTATATTTAACAAAACTAACTATTAATTTTTTCAAACTTAAAAATGATGTTTAATTCCAAAATACATTTTTAAAACTTAAATTTCACATAAAAATACTTTCATAAAAATATTTCTTATATAGTTGACACAAAAATAGTTTTTATTTCTAAAATTAATACTCTTTCTATGTACAATTACCCAATCTCTACAATTGTTTTTCTTTTCTTTTCTACAAATTTATCACAATACTGTTCTCAACATTAAAGTGGAACAATTATGATGTTGTTGTCATCTTGGATGATGATGAAGAGTTGTCAATCTCCGTTACTAAACGTTACACGAAACACTCGATCAACCACAATATCTCAACTATAACTATTTATCGTTATAAAATATTGTCGCTATGCATTGGTAACGCTTAGTTGTTGTTGTTTTTGTTTTTTTTTTTTTTTTTTTTTTTTTTTTTTTTTTTTTTTTTTTTTTTAATCAATATATTTTGACGACCAAATAAAACTTATACTTGATTTAGATATTAGCTTATCTTTTAAGCACATTATAAAATCCATTTCAAAAGTTGTCTTTAGATTCTCATATAAAAACAAGGCATATATCAGGGTTTTCTTTCTAACGAACGTTTTAATCAAAAGTTGTCTTTAATCCATTTCAAAAGTTGTCTTTAATCCATTCTCATATAAAATCCATTTCAAAAGTTGTCTTTAATCCTTATTGTAAGCAATTCTTATACAACATTTTCTACGATCATTGTTTATATATCATGCATGTTTTATCTATGGTGTTTTATGTATCATCATTTTCTTGATGGGTTGGAATTTTTAGGACAAGAAATCGAAAGCAATGACGAATAACGCAGCTGCATTTGCCGAAAGAGCAACGAGTGATACGTTGACAGAACCCGACTGGGATCTCAATATCGAGATATGTGATATTGTAAATGTGGATCCAAGGTACCATATATTTTTTCGTGTTTAATTAGGGTTTGCTTATTTTTTGCGTGTGAAACAAGCAGCTTATTTAATAAGATGTGTTTTACGCCAGGTTATATGTGTTTAGGGTTTCGCTTATTAATTAAACTGTTTGAAAACGCGATGCCAAATATCAACGTTTACGATTTTTGGGCAAAGATTTATTACTTCTTGGTAACTTGCTTGTAGTCGTTGTTTTCTTGATTTGTAGACAAGCAACAGATGCAATCGAGATATTAAAGAAGCGCCTTGGAAGCATAAGTCCAAAGATACAGCTACTTTCGCTTTCTGTATGTACTTCATTTCGCTTGTTATTTATTTGGTTATTCTGGAATGTTATTCTTATTCTGTTGAAATTTTGATTTAGGCACTGGAAGCTTTGAGTAAAAATTGTGGGGAGAACGTGTTTCAGGAAATCGTTGATCGGGATGTTTTGCATGATATGGTTGAAATAGTGAAGGAAAAGGTGTGATATATGTTTTCTTTTGTGTTACAGATTGTTTCGTTTATGGTGAATATGATTTGTGTTTATATAATTAAATTGGTTATTTTGGTATGCAGTCTGATTTAAATGTACGAAAAAAGATTCTGATGTTGTTAGATACTTGGCAAGAGGCTTTTGGTGGACGTGAAGGAAGGTATCCTCAGTACTACGCAGCATATGAGGAACTCAAGGTGATTGATCTTCTATTTTGTGTATTATTTTTTGTGGCGTTTGTTTTTTTGCAAGTACTAGAATATGATAATCAACTAGTTGTGCTCGTGTTCTGTTCTTCAAGGATTATAAAAGTGATTCAGACAGTGTTTGGGATAGCTTATTTTAGTGATTATATGCTTAAGTACTTATTTTTAAGCATGTAAACAGCTTTGATCAGTGTTTGGATAGGACTATTAATCTGCTTATTTTGATGATATATTTCTGGTTTGTGCTATAGAATCATGTTTTGATTGTTGCACTTGCTCCTAATTTATTATCCAAAACTGCGTAGTTGACTATATGCTACTTAAAGACACAATGCCAAACGCCCCCTTACAGACTAAATAGATTAACTGACATTGGTTTTTATTTATCTTATGAGTTACTAGTCTAGCGGAGTAAAATTTCCACCTAGAGAGAAGAACAGTGTGCCGCTATCTACACCTCCACAAACGCACCCTATTGCAGCTTATGGACGTTTCGATCTTGAGGCCTCCCATCAACCTGATCCTTCAGGACTTAGGTATATATTTCTTAACTATTTATAATGATCTGCGAAAAAAATAATAATATTCTAATCACATTTTGTGAAGATTGACATGTTTGCTCCGTTCTTCAACTTGTCTTGCTTAACAGCTCGGAAATTAAGACTGCACAAGGAATAGCAGATGTGTTGATGGATATGCTTAACGCGTCGGACCCTAACAACAGAACGGTAAACTAACTTATTCATTCATCTCCTCTAAGAAATTATTTTATGCTAAAGTTTTAACAATTACGGATTTACGGAGTATTACTTTTAAGATGTGTTCCTGTTTCAATTGGTTTCTACTATCTTGTCTCAGGGAGTAGAGGAAGAATTGATTGCTGAACTAGTTGACCAGTGTTGCAATTACCATAATTTTGCGATGGCTATTATTGATAGTACATCGTACGCACTAACTTTAACTTTCAATTTTCCAAATTAATTTGTCCATTTAGAAATATTTAATTATGTCTAACAGTGATTTAAATTCTTTTTTTTTATAGAGATGAGATGGTTCTAGGTAAAGCTTTGGCCTTAAATGATACTTTGATCCGTGCTCTTTCTCATCATGATTACATTGGACGGGGAGCTCGCAACCACTCTTTTGAGTCAGGGGTTCGGGAAAATTTAGTTGTACCTCTTGTAAATTTGACTGCCGAGGATGATGAATCAAGAGATGATTCTGGGCAGTTAGAGCCAAGGTATGTTCTTCTTTAGACTTTATAACTTGAAGCGATATTTAAATGTTACTAGATTATTTTTTAAAAAACATAAAACTTTTGGCAAATATCGAAAAGATTGTCTAGCTGTTATACTAACCATCCAGTCACGTCATTACTCTACAGGATCTCCTTTTATAAGTAAAGTGGTTTTAGTAGCGTTTGTTTCATGTCACTGACCAAGCTGGAAATGAACTAAAAAGACTTGGCGATTTTAGAAATTTTTCCACCTTAAAAGTTTGAGAAATTTTCCTTTAGTTTTGATCCAATGCTCTCTCTTAGATAGTTAGATGTGGTCTTATTGTTGTGAAAGAATGGGTGGGTCGGACAACAGGCGCATATTGAGAATTGGAAAATGGGTCGTTTCTAGTTAAATTGACCCGTCAACACTTTTTAAGGACTTTGAATAATATTAGCTTCTTGCTTGTGTTGTTGCAGGTCATCAAGGGACTCACTACATGCACATAACAAGAACGGTCCACATGAACTAGTGCATGTAAGCCCAACCCTCCCACGTCCACCCTTAGCGACCAATCCCAACTGTGAAGATTCCAGCTGGGTTGACTATGTAAGCAGTGAAGTATGCAGCTCCGAAAGACATTCAAGTGAACCATCTTTGAAAAATCCAATTCAGACTACATTTGTTGATCAGCCAAACCGAGATATCCCATCTGCGTTTTTGAATTATAGCTGTGGTTCCTCTAGTTATGGGTTGGATGATGAGACTCGTGACCTTTCTCTGGCTCCCATCAAGAATGAGTAAGCCGATGACCTTGTGTTTCAAGATCACGCTGATTTCGTGAATACAAATCTTCCTCTTCAAACATAGGAGTGATTCATTTTGAGTGATCTGAATAGTGCACTTGTCTACAATACAAAATGGTGGTCTTTTTTTCTTTGTTTTATGTTAATATTGTCAACTGGAACACACTTTTGTAGAACTTGAACCTGGATTTTATGTTGATATTGTTTGTAGACTAACATGTAACTGAAGTTCCAGTTTTTTTTTTTTTTTTTTTTTTTTTTTTTTTTTTTTTTTTTTTTTTTTTTTTTTTTTTTTTTTTTTTTTTTTTTTTTTTTTTTTTTTTTGCAAACTTTCCCAAACTGGCAATGATGAGATTTATTTCATAGTGCATAAAGTTAATCTCATGTGAAATACTTAAGCACCAAGTGTCATAAGTCTGGGCTGACACGGGCCTAAAAGATTTGAGAAATGATACATAGGCCTAAAAATAGACCTAAAAGTGGACCTAAACACATGTGGCATGATCCTGATGGGTTGTTAAATAAGTGGGTCCCTGTCTGTAGCCATCAGGATCATGCCACATGTTTTTAGGTCCACAATTAGGTCTATTTTTAGGTCCATGTATCATTTCTCAAAAGATTTTATAGTCTACTAACTGAAATTAATTCATCTTCAGCCCAGCCCATAAAATTAATATGCTATAAAATGGTATCTAAGGATGAACTTTTTATTTATAGAAAGTCCTAGATAGGAATTTCATTGAAATTTTATCACTAATTTACCGCTATACACCGTCCTTGTGCGGGTACTTGTTTTGTATTTTTAAGTCACAAACACAAGTAGTTTTGTTACCATTTTTTTACTTTTCTGATTGTTGGTGTTCTTTCTTTAGCATAACACAATCTATCAATTAGCAACATGTTAACGTTCTTTATCAAAGTGGTAACTTGCTGTATAAAATGGTAAAATGGGAAAGTATTTTTTTTTTAATTATTTCATTTTAATTATTTTGTTTATATTAAAAAACTATAAAACTGAAAGTACGGAAAAAAAAATATGAAGTTTAATAACTCAAAAGTATTAAACTTACAGAAATACGAAACAGAAACTAAAAAAAAAAACTGTGTGATACTATAAACAGAAGTGGGCTAGGGGTAGATGATGTAAAAAGCACCTCCGGAAGTGAGGTACCAATAACATAACCCTTTATAACATGATATATAAGTTTGCAACATTGATAGTTTATAGAAAACCATACTTTATTTTAGCTTAGAATCCAAATTGTTTGACGAGTTAATTAATAGAAATACTAATTATACATTTTATTAAGTTTTCGGACATGTGCGTAATTGTTTACATTTTATCTTCTATATATCTCACTTCGACGAGGTAAAGTATTGTTGTTGTTGTAGTAGTCGTTACGAGATAAAGCTCGGGCTAGAACGGGCTTGGACCGGGCCGAAACAAAACCGTGCTTTTATAGTTCAAAAAAGCTCGGTTATAAAAAAAACCCCAGGCCATAACCAAAATATTATGCCTATTTTGGCCCGAATGGTCAGGACCGGGCTTATCCCGGTCCAGACCCGAGCGGCCGAGCCTTTTCGGGCATAGCTCGAATAGTCGACCGGGATCAACATTTGTAAATGCATTACTAAAAAATAACAAAACAAAATTATAAATTATAAATAAGCATATTAATTGCACAATAAAAACTCTCTAGTAATAAAAGTCTCGGCTTTTGGGTTTTTCGGCGAGCCTTTTCGGACTTAGCCCGGGCCAGACCAGGCCCGTGTCAGACCGGGCTTCGGGCTGAACTTTTTCATGCTTTTACCTGGCTTTACCCCATTTGTGCATCTCTACATGCACCCGGGAGCAATCTTTTTACTTTCAAGTTTTACCTGAAGTAAAAGTATATTCTGTTTATATGTTATTTCTCTATACGCCGCCCTAACGGATTAGGGTATTGCCGTTGTTGTTGTTGATAAACAAATAATTTTCACACAGTTCGATTTAAGAAATAAATGGAATGATGACAAGAAAAAGACTAGAAGCCCATTGAAGTCAACTTCATACCTTCGTGTGCTCCGGTTGATTATTCTTAAACGCGCTTACAAACACCAACCAGCAAGAATAAGTCAAAAGTTACCTAGCTACATCACAAACCAATCACCAATCCTAAAAATGACACATCATCTTATCTCTTATTCGTCTGTCACCTAATCTAGTGTGACAGCCAGTAGCTTTTGAAGTCAAAGGTATGCAAGAATAATATTCTTTTCAACGTTTCAAAAGCTTCATGCATGAAAATTATATAAAAAACTCATTTTCAATAATATTTTTTTTCATTTCTGCTAAGCTTTAGAGGAAAAATTTGTTGTGGAGATTTTCATCTAGTTCTTGGTTTAAGGTAAGAAATTTCTTTAGAACGTTTAGAACGTTTTGTTTATCTAGTACTATATGGTGTTTAAACTTGTTGCATGTGTGTATCATATTTGTATATATACGTTGGTCATGTTTTTTTGGTTGAATATTTATAGGGGAAGAAAGAAATGGCAGGTGATAACAATAGCGCAGCGGCATACGCCGAGAGAGCAACAAGTGATTCGTTAATAGGTCCGGACTGGGCTATCAATATCGAGCTATGTGATCTTATCAATATGGATCCAAGGTACAGTATATTTTTTTTTAGCCTTGTTTATTAGGTGTTTGGCATTGTTTATAAAACCTGTTGCACAGTGGATAATTAGTTTGACTTTTTGCGAGTATTTGGAATTGCCTAATGCTTATCGAAATAGCTTATTTGATTATTTGTGAGTGAAATAAGTTGTTTCAAAAAACCAACTTGAAACTGCCTATTCAAAACAGCTAAGTTAGAAGGGGGGGAAAATAAAAAATAAAAAAAAATCCCAACCATCCCTTGCGTTTTGAAAGTCAACTTCAAAACACGATGCCAAACACCCTTGAAAGTTTAGAATTTTTGGGAAAGTTATGTTGCTTATTGGTAACTAAGTTTGTAGTTGCTATCTTGATTTGCAGACAAGCAAAGGATGCAATCAAGACGCTAAAGAAGCGTCTAGGAAGCAAAAGTCCGAAAATACAACTACTTTCACTTTTCGTATGTACTTCATTTCGTTGTTCATGATTGTTATTTATTTGGTTAATTTGGAATGCTATTTAATCTTATTCCGTTGAGCTTTGATTTAGGTACTGGAAACTTTGAGTAAGAATTGTGGGGAGAACGTATTTCAGCACATCATTGATCGGGACATCTTGCGTGATATGGTTAAAATAGTGAAGAAAAAGGTGCAATTATGTTGTCATTTGTGCAGCATTTTGGTTCTTTTTTGGTAAGATGTTTTGTGTTGTTATGTAACATTTATAATTTCCATATGCAGCCAGATTTAAATGTACGAGAAAAGATTCTAATATTGATAGATACGTGGCAAGAAGCTTTTGGTGGTCGTGGAGGAAGGTATCCTCAGTACTATGCAGCATATAACGAACTGAAGGTATCTCATTTGCTATGTACTTTGGTGGCATTATATCTTTCATTATAGAAGCGTGTTTCAAAGATATACAAAAATGACCGGATAATAAGACAGATAACCAGAATCAATTTTTTGTTGCCTGCACCTAAACTGAATATTTGACACCTAAATGATGAGTGTTGAAGCAAAAACTGATTATTTCCGACTCAAGAACACAATAGTTTATGATCACCTTAATTAAAATGCAATGCCAATAGCCCTTGTGTAGACTGTTGTAATTTTGACTTACATTTTTCTTTTTGATGAACCACTAGTCTGCTGGAGTAGATTTTCCACCCAGAGTAGAGAATAGTGTGCCACTGTTTACACCTCCACAAACGCACCCCGTTTTTCATCCTATTTCAGCTTATGAAGAAGAATCAGCTATTCAGTCCTCCCTTCAAACTGATGCTTCTGGACTTAGGTATTCCTTACTTATGTATATATACTTTTTTATGATCTATAAGCTTTCTCGTGAGACTAAGTCATGGGCTAATAATGGATACTTTGGTGACTGCAGCTTGTCGGAAATTGTGAATGCAGAAGGAATAGTAGATGTGTTGATGGATATGCTTAGCGCGTTAGATCCTAACAACAAAATGGTAATAATTAAATAAATCAGTATGTTAAAGTTTTACTATTGTTACTTTTAACTTCTATACATAATCTTAATTCTTATCTCATCCCAGGGTGTAAAGGAAGAATTGATCGTTGACCTTGTAAGCCAGTGTCGTTCTTACCAAAATCGTGTAACAACCCTCATTAATAGTACTTCGTAAGCACGTACCTCAAAACGCTGAATATTTTTTGAAATTTATTCTTCCATCTATAAATATGTAGTTATACGCCAACTACAACTTGCACATTCTTTTTACAGAGATGAGGTGCTTCTAGCTAAGGGTTTGGCCTTGAATGATATTTTGATGCGCGTTCTTCGTCGCCATGATGACATTGCAATGGGAGTTCCCAACGAGCTTGGGGCTCGGGATAATTCAGTTGCACCTCTTGTAAATGCAAATTATGAGGATGATGAGCCAGAAGATGATTATGGGCAGTTAGCACCAAGGTACATCTTTTTTATACATTATAACTTTTAGATAGGTCAGATTGTTATATAAATAGCTACAAAGATTGGATTTGATTCTACTTTGCCAACAAATATTAAAATCATTACTAACCATTAAATTTTTAAAAACTGTTTGAAAGAACATACAACTTTTGAAAACTGTAGGGAAGACTGTATAGCATACCAGAACCGTTATAGACCTGTCAAAACTTTTAGAAAGCTTCGTAAATATTTACCATGTTAAGTACATTCATACAAAGTATAATTAAAAAGTAGCACTCAATGTTTGTTTAAATAGAACCATTGAGGAAGTTGTGAAAAGTAGTCTGACTATGGGATGAATGACTTTATCCTGTTTGACCCGTTTCTTTTTTTCCTAAATTTTACCCATTTTATCAGCTAGGCATTATAATATGACCCTAAGTTGGTTGCTAACTCTATAACATTTTTGAGAATTTGAGTCTTTGCACATTTGTGAAAAAAATGATTTATATAATCATCAACTAGCAAGTTCATCGAGTTTAGGCTGTTACAGTTTTTTAAGTTTGGTCACTGAAATTTGATAATTAGATATTAGGAATCTTAATGGAGTTTTTCAATAAGTTTTGCTTAGCTACAAAGTTGGTTGTTATTTTTTGCATTTAACTAAATTGTCTAATTCCCAACTCCTATTTCCACATGAACCAAAATTGCCCTACTAAAACATATTAAAGGATCATCCTAAAGCTTTTGGCTGTCTTGTTTCAGGTCAGCAAGGGACACACTACATGCTCGTAACGATAACAGCGTTAGCCCACTTGACTCTCATCCACCATCCACAATCAATCCTATCCATGCTAACTCCAGTTCGACAGTTGACTACCTAAGTGGTGACCTATACAATTCCAAAACACAATCAAGTGGACCACCCTTAGCAAAGCCCACTCGAGTCAGATTTGCTGATCAGCCTTCTTATGAAGAACCCACTCAGTCCACCAAATCCGTTAGCTATCAACCTCAGTCTGAGTGGGACATGCACAACCAGCAAACACAAGTTGCCCCATCTGCGCCTTTATATTCCAGCTCAGGTTCATCGTATGATGGGTTGGTAGATCAGACTCGTAACCTTTCTCTTGCTTCTGCCAAGAAAGAGAAACCAGCTGAGGACCTTTTGTTTCAAGATCTTGTAGATTTTGCGAAAGCCAAACCAACTACTTCAAAACCTAATTATAGGTCATTTTGACCGTGCAGAATATATAGTGTGCAGTTGTTTGCAGTTTGAGTTTATTTGTTTTTCTTTTCTTTCTCTTTAATATATTGTTTTTTCCAATATAGAATTTTTTAGATTTTCGGGTTTTGCATATACTGTATTGCATGTTCGGTTTTGAACTATTGATACTATAGTCGACAGTATCGGTTTGTGAGACATGATATATAAATGTTGCGTTAGATCGTCTGCCAACTAGATATCTCAATCTTAATATTATGCAACGTGAATAACATGATATTCCTTTATTTTGGACATCATGCTTATTCTGTTGTTTAGATGAGAGAGTCTCAGGAGCACCGTCTTCTGTACGTCCTGTCTCAAGATCAAGTTCATATGGTTTACGACTTAAGTTGCTGGTAGGCCTCACTGCAACGCTTGTTCAATCTTTCTTGTTAGACATTTTAAAAGGAAAATATGGATTTCTTAACGACAATACGTGGCCAAACTTCTCATATAGCTCGTATGACGTTTATATGGCTCGTTTAGGATTAAAAGGAATAAAACTTTTGCATGGATCGTTGGAGACATTAGACATATGCGGATTTTGTTCATAATGAGGATACTCCTCTTTCAACTTAGCTGATGTTTCTTCTCTGACCTTCAAACCGGGCTTATGGGAGTCAAAAACCTATAAATTGGATGTTTCATAGTTCTCTAGTAAGTAGAATTATTATTATTATTTTACTTTTTTTTTTAAAGGCAATAAATTATATTAATAATTAATTAAAATAGCAAGATGCTAGGAGTCCTTGGAGATGCCTTTTTATAAGGGTCCTTAGAGCATCTCCAATGGCTCAAACAAGTAAAAGCTTTTCACTATTACAAAAAGCCTTTGAGGATGGTTTTTAGCATTGCATCACAAGCTTTTTGTAAAGCTTTTTAACAAGACTTGGTGAACTCCAAGTCATTCCTAAAAGCTTTAGTAACTAAATGTGTGTAGCATTAATGGCATTAAATGCTCCAAGTCTTTATGACTTGGTGCCATTGCTCATGCTCTTAGATTTGTGTAGTGGCATCGTCCTTTTTTTGTATTTTTTACTTGTATATCTATATATTTATGTGTTGCCTTTCAAAAAAAAATGATGATACAGAACTTTTGAGTTTTGACCAAATGACTAAAAACACATAGCCAAACGGCTCTAGACCACAACCAAAATAACTCTAAAACTACAAGGGAGTAGGGACCTTAGGATCTACGGCTTTGAAAATCTACCAATCCAAAGGACAAACTCCACCGGTCAAACCCAAGTATACCACATAACCACTAAGGGCAATCACTCGGGAGAAAGTATATAGAAACGAGTGAAAAGCTGACCATGAACATAACAACTGAACAAAACCCCTCGAAATCTCAAACCAAACAATTTCGACCACACAATCTGGCTGATTTTGTTTTTCAAAAAAAAAATCCACTTATGGGAGACAAGTACATTTTGTTTTAATTACTTATAAAATTTCAATCTCATACGAATATGTAGTGAAATTGTAAAGGACAACCTTGTACTTGTTCCACCAGATATGTCGTTATATTTGTTTTAATTCTCTTCTACTCCCTCCGTATCAAAAAGAGTATTCATATATAAAAAAATAAAAGAAATAGAGAAATTATGATATGCATAATCAATGTTAGTTTTGACTTTTGATTGATAAAAAGTCATTTTTACTCTCATAGTTACTCTCTCCGTCCCAAAAAAGCGTCCACATTACTATTTTTGTTTGTCCCAAAAAAAAGTGTTTCATATTTTATTTTTGGATAGAATTATGATTAATTTTCTTACTTTACTCTTCAATCAAAACATGCATTAATTACTCATTTCTAATTTCTATATTAACTATGAGAGTGAAAATGACTTTTTATCAATCAAAATTAGCATTAATTACATATATCATAATTTGCCAATTTTTTGTTTGCGGGCACTCTTTTTGGGACGGAGGGAGTAATATAAAAATAAAAAATGAGTAATTAATGCAAATTTTGATTAAAAGGGTAAAGTAGAAAAACCAATCATAATTACTGTACATATATAAAAACTAAGCACTTATTTTGGGACAAACATAAATTGTAAAGTGGACACTTTTTTTTGGGGCTAGAGGGAGTAATATACAAGGGAACCTTTCATTACACTAGAGTAACTTACACTTCAGCGTCACTTTAATTTTCTCTCTTCATTCGCCTCCCCTCACCTTTCACCCGTAATAGTCACCACTTCCCTCATATTTCATTAAAATATTTGCTTTATACAAATATACATCACATATAGGAAGGGCAATGGGGCGGGGCGGCCATCCCCATCCCCAAACCCAATTACAAAAATCATCCCCAAACCTGCCCCAATCTCCATTGGGGATCTTATCGGGGCGCCCCATTGGGGCGAGATGCTCCTCTAAACCCGCCCTGTACCCCGTTAGGATCTTATCGGGTTGCCTTCTTTGGGCGTGAAGCTCCACCAAACTCGTGTCTTTCTCGGTTTATTATTGTTTTTACACTATAAACAATATTACTTTATACAATAACTCGAAAAATCGATAGGACTTTATTAATAAATTAAGATTAGTCTTATTAAGTTTTCAAAAACAATATTAAACATGAAAAATGATAAGCTACCCGCATCACAAATCAACTTCTTTAGAATATTATGAAACGAAACAAGCTTCCATGATCACAATTTTCAATCTTACAAGTATTGAAAATTAAAGAATTATATTTTTAATAGACAAATACTAACGTAATACTATATGTATAATTGTTATAGATATATTTGTATGTATATATATGTTTCGGGGCAAGGCGGGGCGGGGATGTTGAAACCCGTCCCCGCCCCATAAACCCAATAAAAATCCCCATTAAAGTCCCGAAACCTGCACCGTAACCCGATAAGCATGCCCTGCCTCGCCCGAAAAAGTTTGGGTTTCAGGTTTCCCCATCGGGTTCGGGCTTTTTTGTCATCCCTAATCACATATGACCCACACGAACTCATAAATCAAATAAATAATACACATGAACCGAGTGATGAGGAGGGTCATCACTTCCCTCATCTTTTATGCTCGGTGCGTGACACAAGAACCATGTAGCGAGGATGGCTCGTGAGTTGAGTGGTGAAGGGTGATGCCTCAGCCCATTACCTCTAGTTTTATGTCTTAGTACTCCCATGTAGACAATGACTTCTTTAATTTGTGATAGACTATCATCGATCGTAGATTCTTTTTCACAGTAGGGAGTACAAATTTTAATACCCG
>LBNU01019772.1:28844-45818 GCA_014162995.1 Artemisia annua
AAACTAAAATTGTATTTTACCAAAAACTAAAGTTTATACTTTGTCGTTAACAAAACTTAGAAAAGATCGTAAAATATAAATAACGTTTTTAAGCGATATTTGTATTAACAATATATACTTTATAACACATTAAAGCAATTTACCTTAATGATTCTCCACAAATCCTCCTTTTTCTCTTTAGGAACCTTCCTCCATTCCGGGTAATTAATTCCAATATGTTGAGGCATCCTTACTAGCGTCCCAAGAAAATTTGTCAACTCGTTTCCTTCATCTCCAATTGGTTGACATAGTTCGTTAAATGTGACTAAGATTTTCTCATCACTTGCCAGGTTCCATATTTCTTTCTTTTTAGTTGGACCTCTTGCCCTCTTTTTTGAACCTAGCACATAAATAAAACACATTTATAATATACCAGATATTCAATATTATATTATAGTACAGCATATATATTATATTAACAAATGATCGATTAACCAAATTGTTAATTTATTAAATAAGACAATGATCACAATCTCATTTTCAATCTCAGAACCTCTGTAACAAGTTCAGCAGACTAATACGTAACTTATTAATGTGCACAGGAATATTTTTGATAATTCCTTATGCAGCATAATTTATAAACCAGCTTAATGAAAACTAACAGATAAATGAAAACTAACTATTGTAACATATAGGTGGGTCAACCCAATCTGAAATAACCTTTAAAGTTGACTGTTTTCACCCAATACCCCACCAACCTGTTTTTCCATCTCTCTCACAATCAACAACTAAAGTGAGCATAAAATTACATAATAATATAGCATAATTTATAAACCAGCTTAATGGGAGAACCATTACGTATAAATGCTTACACCACACAAAAGACTAGATAATAAGTTACTAAACAGTTTCTGCGACTAAGGAAAGGAACAACAACCGGAAAAGGTGTAAATACTCACACTCACGAAATGTGTAAAGTTTACATATTTAAAAGACATAAAATGGAAAAGGTGTGAATATACCTTGAAGTAGAGATTTGTCAGGAGATGGATCACTTGCTTCAGATGAAATGTTCTCGCCTTGATTTGTATATTCAGCAGGTTGCACCACTTCTTTTGTAGATACTATGCGTATTCTTTTACCCATTCTGTTTAGATGAAATGTTAATATTATAACTTAAAACAAGTGATAAAAAAGCATGCAGAACAACATATAATTCAACTAAACTATTGAACAAATTCAAGTAAAGTGCAGAACAACATATAATTCCATACATCATTCATAGAAACTCTTACTAGCACTAGTTCTTAGTTACTTATTCTTAGTTACATACATTTTCAAACAAATTGACAGGATATACATGTAATTCATGTGTTCCAACAAAGAAAAAAGCAAAACAGTTGAGCTAGTATACGTCTTCCTCTTCCTCATCTCCCATAGCTTCTGTCTCATTTATCTCGTCATCACCATCAACATCATTCCTATGAAGGCTTGGTACATCACAAGTGTGAGGAATTGAATATAGGCTGTTCTGATCAGAATTGCATCCCATGTTGTAGGCATCCTTAACTTTTACATGTCTAACAACTAGCCATCCTTCTAACTTGGGATCTTTAGCATAAAACACTTTATCAACTTGTGATGCAAAGACAAATGGGTCATCAAGTACATCAGAACCAGAATGTGTCAAATATGAGAAGTTGACAAGTGTGATACCAAATCCATCCCGCTTGCAACCCTTATTAACATCAACCCAGTCGCATTTGAATAAAACCACACGTATTTTACCAGAGTAGTTCAATTTAACAACTTCCTTCAACGATCCATAGTAGTTCACCACTTTTTGAGTATTACTTGAATCGAGTACAGTTACAACAACTCCACTGTTTTGAGATTTCAATGAATTCTCATGGTTTTTAGTGTGAAAACGATAACCTTTAACAAAATAACCAGAGTATCGTCTCACAAAATTATTTGGACCACGAGCAAGCCACTTAATCTCTTGGGTAACTCTTGGATCACTTAGCTCTTCTAAGCGTTCAACCTATATAAATGAATTATGGGTCATTATATAAGATCTTTCTGTTGTGACGACTAACCATACATAAATATAACTTAAACTTACCCGTTTTCTAAACCATTCACTAAATTGCTCGCAATGAATCTTTTCAAGCTCAAGCTGAGGTATCCGACGTGACCGATGTTTTCCTTTGATGATACTTTTGTGTTCCCTAGAGTATAGGTAATATTATATGAGATATTTCTAGTATAGAAAACTAAAAATGGTAGTGATAATAGAATCTCTTACTCTCTAAACTCTGTGATTGAGTCAACATTAAAGAGCACATAACGATGTGCTTGAGTAAGTGACTTTTCATCAATCTCATATGCAGCAGATTTCTTCCTTTTAAGAGAAGGCAATTCAGAATGAATATGTTGCCCTAATGGTCGTCCAGGGCAAAGGAAATTAGATGATTCAATTTCATTTTGATTGTCATCATCGTCATTCCTTATTGGCCTAGTAAATAAGGTTTCAACCCCACAAAGGTATCGAGAGCATAAAGTTAAGCTTTCACGAGCCAAGTAACCTTCAGCTATTGAACCTTCTGGACACGCTCTATTGTTGACATATGACTTGAGAGTACATAAGTCCCTATGAAAAACATGTTGGAAAATTAAAACTATTTATAGTTTTTTGAAACTGAAAGGGAGGCTAAAAATGTATACCTTTCAACTGGATACATCCAACGAAAAGTTACAGGACCTCCGAGTCGTACCTCTCTAACTAAGTGAATGACTAGATGGACCATCACAGTAAAGAATGAGGGAGGGAATATTTTTTCTAATTTGCATAATGTCACAGCAACTCGAGATTCAAGGAACTGAAGATCATTCTCGGCTAGATCCTTTAGGCAGATTCGCCTAAAGAAGTCACACAACTCAATGAGAACTATGCTAACATGATCGGGCAAAGTTCCTCGCAATGCAATAGGTAAATACTCCTGCATCAACATGTGGCAGTCATAACTTCTCAGCCCTATAAGCTTTCTTTCGTTTAGCTGCACACAACGTGAGATGTTGGATGAATATTCATCAGGAGGTTTGATAGACTTAAGGGTTTGCAAGAAAACATCTTTCTCGGCTCGAGTCATTTCATAGCACGCTTTTGGCTTATACATATTATTGCTTCGAGGATTTTTTTGGGGGTGAAGTTCCTTTCGTATGCCTAATTTCTGTAAGTCTAGACGTGCTTTCATATTGTCTTTTGACTTTCCTAAAACACCCAACAAAGTACCCATGATGTTATCGCATACATTTTTTTCGATATGCATCACATCAAGATTGTGACGCAACAACAAACTTTGCCAATAAGGTAACTTGAAGAAGATACTTTTCTTTTTCCAAGGACCTCTATTATCATTCTCGTTATTGAGATCAATATTTTCTATTTCATTTAGTACATCATCTCCGGAATGAGGGATAGGAGCATGTCTTAAATCTTCATTTCCATCAAAAGACCTAATATCTCTACGCCAACAATGATCATCTTCAAGCCATCTCCGATGACCCATATAACACCACTTTCTTCCATGATCTAGCCACTTGGAAGTTTTATCGTACGCACACACTGGACACGCATATTCTCCCTTGGTACTCCATCCCGAAAGGTTTGCATACCCTGGAAAGTCTGATATAGTAGAAAGAACAGCAGCCTTCAACTGAAAATTCTCTTTTGCACAAGCATCAAATGTTTCAATTCCATCATCCCACAACTCCTTCAACTCCTTTATTAAGGGTTGCATATACACATCTATCTTATTCCCCGGACCTTTAGGACCAGGAACTATTAGAGAAAGAATAAAGTTCGATCGTTTCATGACATACCAAGGAGGTAGGTTATACGGGATGACAATAACGGGCCAAATACTATAAGAAACGTTCATCGTCTTAAATGGATTGAATCCATCACTTGCTAACCCTAAGCGTACGTTTCGAGGGTCTGCTGCAAATTGCGGATTCTTCTCATCAAAATCTTTCCATGATAATGCATCAGCAGGGTGTCGTAATTTTCCATCTTTATTTCGTTCCAAATGATGCCATTTCATAAGGCTAGCCGTCTTTGAAGACATAAACAATCTTTGAAGTCTAGGTTTCAAGGGAAACCAACGTAATATGTTGGCTGCCTTGTTCTTTTTTGGCCTTTCCTCTTCATCAGGATTGTCATCAGGATTGTTTGTGGTTGGTTTCCATCTAGATTCTCCACAAATGGAACAAGTTTGTTCTTTCTCGTGACCGTCCCAAAATAGCATGCAACCATTAGGACACGCATGAATTTTCTCATACCATAACCCTAAACTTGCTAAAACTTTCTTTACTTGATGTAATTTTTTAGGCAAGAGATTCCCTTCCGGCAACAAATCTTGTAGAAATTCAAGCAACATGGAAAATGACTTGTTGCTCCAACCATTAAGGCACTTTAAATGGTACAGATGTACCAAACAAGACAGCTTACTATACTTAGCACCCGCATACACATTCTGTTCGACATCTCTAAGTAAATCATTATATTTTCTATCATCATTTTTAACCACAGGTTCGGTATTTAAACTAGTATCATCTTCACCTTCAGTAGTATCTACATTATTTCCTTCCATTTGACATGTCGGAAAAAGGTCATCAAGTAACCCATGCATGTCATGTTGAAAAATTCCCTCTCCATCTCGTTTATTACTTGAAGATGATGCCTCATGAACTTCCCCATGATCTTTCCAATTAGAATACCCTCTCTTAAAACCGGAACATATCAGGTGATCATACACTACTGCTCTTTTAGCGAATAACAAACTTTGACAATCAATGCACGGACATAAAATACTTCCATTTTGACTTGATTTCTCAAAAGCAAAATCTAAAAAATATTCAACACCATTTGTATATCGTTTACTTGCTCTAGGTGCGGTATACCTCCATGATCTATCCATCAAACCTTAACAAAAATTGGAAGAAAGTAAGACTGCTGCTACTTATAGTTGCACATCAGTTCTACAAGTTGTATTCAATATCTTCAGTAGTTCAAGTCATAGTCTCCTAAATAAATCTGCTTATGTTCCTGCTTCAAGTATATAATTCTGGTTTTATACAAAGTCTCAGAAACTATTTAACTAAATTCAACTAAATTAATGATCTCTCTCACCCTCAAACAAGGTTCAAGATTGAAGTTAACATCGTAAGCCTTTAAACTTATATAAGTTTTTCTTTAGTAACTTCTGATACCAGTTTCATAATGAACAAGCTAGTGTAGGTTTATATTTTGACATCAGCACGAAATATCACCAATTTTGATCTCTTCACATATCAAAATGAATTCCTAAATAACAGCCTTCACAAATGAAACAAGATACATATGCTACTCCATACTGACTAATTGCGCACATTAAAAATTCCATAATCCAAAGTTACACAAATGCGCATAAATTCTAAATCACACGTTCTGGCAAACCAGAAGATTTGTATCCCTAACACGTTGGTTGCACAACCCTGACCCTCATTACATATTTCGAACTTAACTTCACACATTTTCACCCATAGTGTTCCCTTCCTATGTTAAAGCCTAGCAACTCACAATTCAGGTCTCCAAAATTCGGAAAGAAAATATAAATATAGCCATTTATTAATACAGTTATTATTCTAGTTATTATTCTACACAGTACACATGATTATTATGTCAAATTCTCAACTTACGAACACCCACTAACTGAGGGGGTGTTTGTTTCGGCTTATATATTGGGCTTATGGCTTATGTAGTTTTCGGCTTATGTCTCATAAGCTCACTTTTTGTAGATTATTTTGAAACTTGTGAGATTATATAAACTTATCATAACATGAGCTTAATAGATATCTCAAAATAAGCCACAAAAGGTGAGCATATGAAGCATAAGTCGNTCAAACTTTTTCTGCTTATTATCAAGCATAACCAGCTTGTTTTACTCAAACCGCTTTGACTTAACTGCTTACTCTGAGTGACAATAAGCAATTTCTCATTAGCAGGTAATGAACTGCTTATGTCAAATTGCTTATTAAGAAACAGAATCTGGTAAAATATGTTGAGTATGGCCTTACAAAAACAAGTTACAAAAGCACGGGCAGCACAGAATACGTTCAGCCTTGTTAAAAACACAGAATTGTAGTTAGATACGTAAACATACCTTGAAGTAGAGATTTGCCAATAGATGGATCACTTGCTTCATCTCTTGCTTCAGATGAAATGTCCTCGCCTTGATTTGTAGATTCAGCAGGTTGTACCACTTCTTTTGTAGATACTATGCGTATTCTTTTACCCATTCTATTTAGATTATTGAACAATGTCTTAAATGTTAATATTATAACTAAAAACAAGAAAGAAAAAATAGCATAACTAATATTACCAAAATAGCAGAACCACTCATTCATCATTCATTTTGCAAAAGTAAACTAGCAGAACTAATACATCATTCATCTTAAAGTAGTAAAAATGACAAGATATTTTGCAAAAGTAAACTAGCAGAACCACTCAGTATTGTATCTTACAAACATAACCACTCGTTCTTAGTTACTTATTCTTAGTTACCTACATTTTAATACAAAGCATGCAATTCATGTGTTCCAACAAAGAAAAAGCAAAACATTTGAGCTAGTATACGTCTTCCTCTTCCTCATCTTCATCTTCCATAGCTTCTGTCACATCTATCTCGTCATCACCATCAACATCATTCCTATGAAGGCTTGGTACATCACAAGTATGAGGAATTGAATATAGGCTATTCTGATCAGAATTACATCCCATGTTGTAGGCATCCTTAACTTTTACATGTCTAACAACTAGCCATCCTTCTAACTTAGGATCTTTAGCATAAAACACTTTATCAACTTGTGATGCAAAGACAAATGGGTCATCAAGTATATCAGAACCAGAATGTGTCAAATATGAGAAGTTGANCTGAAATAAATGTTTCTTGAATTGCAATGAAGATGATCTTTTCTGTTTGTGTGACTTTGAAAGAAGCTACACCAATACTACTTGCTTACCTCTTCATTTCGACCCATTACCCTTGTTATTGGTGACAAGGTGAACATGTATCAATTACTTACGAAATTACATAGGTAAAATAGTAACCCCTAACAAAGATTCTATTACGTCGTCAGTCCTGACTCCACATTTTAGTAGATAACTAGATATGCAAATCCTATAGCCAAATAAACATTCTTATTTACTTGAATTCTCGTCAGCTTTTTGCAACACCATCTTCCACATGTGGGTAACTTGCACAGATGCTTTCACTGTAAGACCGACGCCCATCCTTGTGCATTCACTAACATTATATAAATGGTAGTTGCCACATGAGCCTAACCACATAAAACTACACTATCTAACTTCAATCCTCTTTACTGCCGGTTGATGCAAATCTACATTTTCATTGCATAATAACATACCTACATCGTATAACCTTGAGGTACTTGCTAGTGGCTACTAATCATTGATCAGTTCATTCTTACTGTGAATTTATAGTTTAGCCTTAGAGGCCTGAGCCCAATTCCTTGCTACGCGATTTTGTTTATTTGCGTTTACATATTTCGAACTTAACTTCACACATTTTCACCCATAGTGTTCCCTTCCTATGTTAAAGCCTAGCAACTCACAATTCAGGTCTCCAAAATTCGGAAAGAAAAAATAAATATAGCCATTTATTAATACAGTTATTATTCTACACAGTACACATGATTATTATGTCAAATTCTCAACTTACGAACCGCCACTAACTGAGGGGGTGTTTGTTTCGGCTTATATAGTGGGCTTATGGCTTATGTAGTTTTCGGCTTATGTCTCATAAGCTCACTTTTTGTGGATTATTTTGAAACTTGTGAGATTATATAAACTTATCATGACATGAGCTTAATAGATATCTCAAAATAAGCCACAAAAGGTGAGCATATGAAGCATAAGCCGTAAACCAAATAAGACATCAGCCGGCTATATAAGCCGAAACAAACACCCCCTGAAATCTTAATCAAATCTCACTTATATAAACAAAACGTGTAACTACTGTTGGCATGGGGAAAATAGTTCACTGTGCTGTTTTTTATTCACAGACAATTAGCAGCAGAAGCAGCAGCGATGAATGTTAATAAAAGTGTTTGTGCAAGCTTTATCAAACCTTATGCAATACATGTTAACAACTTACACAACATCCCTATAACACATAATCTGATATACCTACTGTGATACCCATCTCATTTATGCACAACACTATTCTAGAAAGCAAATTTCCTTGCTCTTAATCTAGTATAAGCAAATTTAAAACAGTCAAAGCAGAAAACCATATAATATGCACGTCTTCAATAAAATTAATTTCTGATCCTCATCAACTTTACACAAGTCTTTGGGCAACCTCTATATAAATTTCTACCAGATAGATAATAAAAGGCCTTAGCGACATGGCTACTGGCTAAAGCACAACTAAAAACTGTTACAATTAATAGGTTTGCTAGTCCATCAACATTCCAAGTAATCTAATAACTACCCTTACTATTACAAAAATGAACAATCAGTATTTCAACAACATCAAACTCAATTTTCCTCGTTGTTCAAACCTCACTAACCGCATAGAATTCTATACAACAATCAATCCCCACTAATCGCTTGCAACTACCTACCTACCTACCTATGGCTAGTTTTGCCACACATAGCACGCATTCAAGTAACTAGCATATTATGTTTAAACACACCTATCCGAGTAATTACACCTAACAAACATAGCACGTGTACGAGTAACTAACAAACATAACAGATTAACAAACAAAATAAATCCAAAAAGTGTAATTTATACACACACTTTTTAAACACACCTATCCGAGTAATTACACCTAACAAACATAGCACGTGTACGAGTAACTAACAAACAAAACAGATTAACAAACAATCAGAATGAGATATCACAATAATTACCAAATTTCACAATAATTGAGTGATTAAGTTGAGCTTAACAAATATCAACTTAATTGTGTGATGATGATATCACAATACGTCATTAATTTCACAATAATTACCCTAACGGTGAGCTTAACAAATAAGCTCAACTTCATAAGCTTAACAGATATCACAATAATTACCAAATTTCACAATAATTACCTAATTGAGTGATGATGATNACCGCTTGCACCTACCTACCTACCTACCTATGGCTAGTTTTGCCACACATAGCACGCATTCAAGTAACTAGCATATTATGTTTAAACACACCTATCCGAGTAATTACACCTAACAAACATAGCACGTGTACGAGTAACTAACAAACAAAATAGATTAACAAACAAAATAAATCCTATCAGAATGAGATATCACAATAATTACCAAATTTCACAATAATTGAGTGATTAAGTTGAGCTTAACAAATATCAACTTAATTAAGTCTAATTTATACACACACTTTTTAAATACGTCATTAATTTCACAATAATTACCCTAACGGTGAGCTTAACAAATAAGCTCAACTTCATAAGCTTAACAGATATCACAATAATTACCAAATTTCACAATAATTACCTAATTGAGTGATGATGATGAGCTTCGATTAAACCATACGGTGAGCTTCGACTAGACCATAACCTGAGCTTCGATTACATAACAGTGAGATTTGGGAAAGTGATTACATGACCGGAAAGTGATTACATAACCTGAGCTTCGTATATAACCTGAGCTTCGATTTTTTTTGGGAAAGTGAGAGTGAGGGGAAACGATTTGGGAAAGTGATTTGGGGAAAGTGAGAGTGAGAGGAAAACGAATTGGGGATAAAAGGAGAAATAAGAGTTAATAAAATGTCAAATCAAAGCCTATGTTTTAATAATTAGAGGAGTTTATTGTGTAATAATTAGAGTTAATAAAATGTCAAATCAAAGCCTATATTTTATTAAATATTAGAAGTAGTAAAGTTTATAAAATTTGTTAAAAATTTTGAAGGGTAAAAGCCTATGTTTTAGAAACCGGCTTTTTAATTGACCCGGCCGAGCCATCAGGTCAGTCACGGTTCAATTGAGTTGTTCGCTCAAGCCGAAACCTAACCGAACCGGTTCGGTATAGATGGTTTAGGTATGTTTTTTTTCCATTGGCTCAAACCGAACCGAGCCAAACCGAATCCAAAAACCAGAAATATGTAAAGCAGAAAAGCAAACCGAGTAAGGTTGGTTCGGTTTGGGTTAGACCGGTTCGTTTCGGTTTTCAGTTGATTTAATACACTTAAAATCTAACAATCTCGTAAACAAAAACGAGCCTTGTATTTACATTTTATAACAAGTACAGATACAAGTTAGACTTTTCATAACATTTTTTTAATAAAAACTACGCTTTTGCGCACACTTTTTAAAAAGTGTGGGTAAAAGTAAGACTATTACTTACACTTTTCAAAACGTGTGAGTAGAACTACACTTTTTCTCACACTCTATGTAAAGTGTGTGTGTAAATTAGACTTTTGCTCACACTTTTTAAAAAGTGTGGGTAAAAGTAAGACTATTACTAACACTTNAGTGATTACATAACCTGAGCTTCGTATATAACCTGAGCTTCGATTTTTTTTGGGAAAGTGAGAGTGAGGGGAAACGATTTGGGAAAGTGATTTGGGGAAAGTGAGAGTGAGGGGAAAACGAATTGGGGATAAAAGGAGAAATAAGAGTTAATAAAATGTCAAATCAAAGCGTATGTTTTAATAATTAGAGGAGTTTATTGTGTAATAATTAGAGTTAATAAAATGTCAAATCAAAGCCTATGTTTTATTAAATATTAGAAGTAGTAAAGTTTATAAAATTTGTTAAAAATTTTGAAGGGTAAAAGCCTATGTTTTAGAAACCGGCTTTTTAATTGACCCGGCCGAGCCATCGGGTCAGTCACGGTTCAATTGAGTTGTTCGCTCAAGCCGAAACCTAACCGAACCGGTTCGGTATAGATGGTTTAGGTATGTTTTTTTCCATTGGCTCAAACCGAACCGAGCCAAACCGAATCCAAAAACCAGAAATATGTAAAGCAGAAAAGCAAACCGAGTAAGGTTGGTTCGGTTTGGGTTAGACCGGTTCGTTTCGGTTTTTAGTTGATTTAATACACTTAAAATCTAACAATCTCGTAAACAAAAACGAGCCTTGTATTTACATTTTATAACAAGTACATATACAAGTTAGACTTTTCATAACATTTTTTAATAAAAACTACGCTTTTGCGCACACTTTTTAAAAAGTATGGGTAAAAGTAAGACTATTACTTACACTTTTCAAAACGTGTGAGTAGAACTACACTTTTTCTCACACTCTATGTAAAGTGTGTGTGTAAATTAGACTTTTGCTCACACTTTTTAAAAAGTGTGGGTAAAAGTAAGACTATTACTAACACTTTCCAAAAAATGTGAGTAAAACTACACTTTTTCTCACACTCTACATAAAGTGTGTGTATAAATTAGACTTTTGCTCACACTTTTTAAAAAGTGTGTGTATAAATTAGACTTTTGCTCACACTTTTTAAAAAGTGTGGGCAAAAGTAAGACTATTACTTACACTTTTTAAAAAGTGTGTGTATAAATTAGACTTTTGCTCACACTTTTCTAAAAGTGTAGGCATAAATAGACTTTTGCTTACATTTTACGTAAAGTGTGGGTAAAAGTTAAACTTTTGCTTACACTTTTTTTTAAAAGTGTAAGTAAACATGTACTTTCACTTACACTTTTTTTGTGTGTCATTAAAAATGGTGTCACTAAAATGCCTTTTTCTTGTAGTGATAGACATAGTCAAGCTTAATCATATAGGGATAGCTCTATTGACTTTAGGATAAACCACAGTAGCAGGATGAGCCATAATACGACGACCTTTCATATGCTTAAATATATAAACCACCGCACCCACTGGCCACTCCACTATGGCTGCAGCCGCAAATGCTATGAACCCAACTGTGGGACCCACTACTTTGCACATGCATGGGTTGCTTTTTGTCCCGCACTGTATGCATATAGGAAATCCAGCTACCATCTTGTTTGCTTTAACTAGTACCAGTATATTGATTGTTGTTGATTGTATGCAGAGATGATTGTGATGGGTACTTAAACGGTTGTTTAGGTTTTTATAGGGTTGTTTTTTTGTGATTTTTTAATGGTTTAGGATGGCAGCTTGGGTAATACGTGTTGTGCTATGGGAGTGTTGTTGTGTATACGTGCATGGTGAATTGTTGGAGAACGAGGACACGTGTCTAAAGCCTAGTGAATGCCGGGTATATAGGAATTTAAAATGGATAATGTTATTTAATGTCGAGGCCGGCTATTGGGTGATATCAATTAATGTCGAGGCGTGTCTTGCGGATTTCGGTATACTATGCCACTGTCACAAATAGGCCCTTATACATAAACACAAGATACGTAATAATTAATAGTGCATGAACTAATTAAACTTTAGGCTCGTATTGTTATATATATAATAGAACTTATAGAAGTCCATGAAATTTTGTTGCCCTCGTTAAGCGGTCGCCCTATGCAATCACACCACCTGCACTCTCCTAAATACGGTGCTGCTTCTGCTCCTCCGAGTTCGATTTAACGAACAAACATTCTCTTTGTTTTTTATATCTTTTTCTTTTTCTTGAAGAAACTGCTACTACTATCGAATGTGTGTACAATTATCGCAATACACTCTACAATTTCATATGATAATAAGACGCCCTTAAGTTTTGTTTTAAGTTTGGACACTAATCTATTACTTGAACATTGTAAAGGAAATTAAATATATTAATTTTTTATTGTTGTTGGAGGCAGGATATGGATTTTCCTGGTGGGAAGATTTCATTTACAACAACAAAGAGCTTTCTTCCTGGTTCATCTGAGGAGAGGGTGCCATGTTATCGAGTTCTTGATGAAGAGGGTTACTCGTCGTCTAACATTCTGGAACACGTAACTAGCCAGCTAATGTTTTTTTCTTTGTCAATTAGTAGATTCTCATGTTTATATGGATCTTTTTAACCTTGCTGGTAACATAAATTATTAGGTGATCAGTAAAGAAGTTGCATTGAAAATCTATAGTGGCATGGTGACCCTTCAAACAATGGATAAATTCTTTTATGAGGCGCAACGGCAAGGTAGATTGTCATTTTATTTAACCTCATTTGGTGAGGAAGCTATCAATTTGGCATCGGCTGCAGCACTTAGCATTGACGATGTAATATTGGCACAGGTTCGACTAAACTTTGACCAAAAAAAAAAAAAATACATCAACCATCATTGTGAAATGTCTCGACTGCAAATATAATTAGTCATATAGAGATCATGCATGGTTTAATCACATCGGCTTTCTCGACATATGTTGCAGTATAGAGAGCCAGGAATGCTGTTATGGCGGGGCTTTACGCTTCAAGATTTTGCAAACCAATGCTTTGGAAATAATGCTGGTCATGGAAAAGGCAGGCAAATGCCAATTCATTATGGATCAAAAAACCTCAACTTTATAACTATCTCATCACCATTAGCGTATGTCACTTTATACTCGTTGCTCGTTGTTTATCCATTTTCGTGTTAATTATTTTGGTTGAGTATATGAAAAGTTTGCATCATTTTTCTTCTTTCTCCAGGACACAACTCCCACAGGCAGTTGGTGTTGCTTATTCTCTAAAGATGGATAAAAAGGATTCATGTGTAGTCGCCTATCTAGGAGATGGTAGTTCGAGTGAGGTATATAGAATGTTTGTTATATATGTAGAATGTTGTGCAAATGATATATATCTTTTAATGAAAGTGTAATCATATCCTTGTGAAGGGAGATTTTCACGCAGCTTTGAATTTTGCTGCGGTTTTGGATGCTCCAGTTGTGTTCATATGTCGCAACAATGGATGGGCAATTAGTACTCCTGTCACCGATCAATTTCGAAGTAATTGTTCACATCATAGTTTTCTATCTCATTAGTCCAAAAATAGTAACAAATAAGAAAAATTGCATAGGAAGTATTATACAATTTGCTCCTTGGTCATATTCAATGTTTAAATGTGAGCAGGTGATGGCATTGTGGTTAAAGGCCAAGCCTATGGAATATCGAGTATAAGGGTAGACGGCAATGATGCTCTTGCTATGTATGATGTTGTTCGTAGTGCTCGTGAAATTGCCATAAATGAACAACGACCTATACTTATCGAGGTTGATCATACCTGACTTTGATTAGTCATCTTTTCTTTTAAATTTATATATACTGTTTGTTTATCTAAATTAAAGTTATATGTTTGTTGGTTCTTTTTTTTCTTTCTCAAGGCCATGACCTATAGAGTAAGCCACCACTCTACATCTGATGATTCCACAAAGTACCGGTCTACTGATGAAATCGAATACTGGAAAACAATCCATTCTCCTATAACAAGATTTAGAAAATGGGTCGAGAGAAAAGGTTGGTGGAGCGATAAAGAAGAATCCGAGCTTCATCTTGATGTAAAGAAGCAGGTAAATGATCATAGTGGTTGTCAAGAATACTAGTTTGATTCACTATCTGTATTTCATAACCAGAAGTCAGCATTATAAAACGATCACTATTTACAGGTAAAACACGCGATGGATGAAGCTGAAAAACAAGAAAAGCCACCACTTAGAGATATGTTCACAGATGTATATGAAGATTTACCTTCGAATTTAGTGGAACAAGAAACGTCGCTTAGAGAAACAATACAAAGGCATCCACAAGACTTCCCTAAGGACATACCTCTATGAAATCATATTGCTAGCAATTGCGGTGTATTAGAACTACAAAATAAAAATGTTGCATATTAAGAGAAGTTTAACATGTGCCCTTAGAATCTTAGATTATAAGTGCAACAAACTATTTGATCTTATTAATGGTATCTACTAGTTATACTAGCATAGTACCCATACGAGAGTTTACCAAACTACCAGTGGCGGCCCTGAGGATTTGAGTACCCTGTGCGAGCCAAGAAAAAAATGCCCCTAACTCCTAGCAAATTTTCTTTTTTTGNCACAAACCGTTTCGATTTTTGTAAATCGGTCAACCGTGGTCAAACTTGCCGGAAAGCTTCAAATCTTGCCCGAAATACCCAAACTCATCGTAAAATTGTTCTAATTATTTATATTCGTTGTTTATATCTATTACAAGATTTTTTTAAAGAAAATTCTTGCCGGAAATACAAAAGTTGCCGGAAATATCTAAAACTTGCCGAAAATACCGGAAACTTGTCGGAAATTTCAATCCGATTAATCCCGCCTAGACCGATTACAAGCTACAGGAGGGTCAACCGCCCGACTACCGATTCGCGATTTTTGCAACCTTGCTTGAAACCATTCGACGACATACTCCCTCCGTCCCAAATTGTCCCTGGCAAAAAAGTATAGAGTTCAAGAGAATCATAATTATTACGTTTTTCTCTTTCTTACTTTTTAACAAAAATACTAGTAACACTATTACCTTTAACTAATGAATTAACGTAGTTTGTAATAATAATTTCAAGCAATTGTAATATGATAAACTCGATCAAACTTTATTATCAATTTTTAGTAGCGAACAATTAAATTGGAATATCAAAAGGGAAATGTGGATCAATAATTTAAGAGCAAGAGGTACCATAACGCCATGCCAGGCGTTGTGGTGACGTGGACCATTTTGAGGCCAAGTTATGATACAGGTGGATGGGCGTTATGCTCGGCGTTGAGCCTAGCGTTGCCACGACAACGCATGTTGAACTACATTTCTTTTCTTATTTTTTTTTCCGATTTAAATTTTGTTTGTTTCGTGTGTGTTTTGATAGCATGTGTGTTTTAAGTGTGTGTTTGTATAACGTGTGTGTGTTGGTTTGCGGTGTTTGTTGCAGCTTTTCAAGGAGAGGAAGAATGTAGTTTAGTAAATTTACATCTTCTGTCTTATTTTTTTATTTTTTATTTTATTTATTTTTTTTTCAAAAGTAAAAAAAAAATTACTGTAAATTTTAGTTTTGTAACTTTAAAGAAAATGTTATTTTGTATTTTATAAATGGAAAAGAAAAAAAAAAAGGGTTTCAAAATGTGGTGTTGAGGTGGTGTTATGATAAGGGGTGTTTTTTGTGTTAATGTTATAATGTTAAAGCTGATGCAGGGTTGACGTGACAGAATGTTATTTCATAACTCATGTTATGACAACTATTGCTCTAAGGGCATCCACAATGAAGCCTTATTGTTCGATCAATAGCATGTGACTCATCATGCAATGCATTGTGCAAATCTTATGTCATTCGTATATTGAAACATCACTCAATACTGTACAACGGAGTATTAAACTACATGTGGTGTGCCTCATTGATTCTTTTACATTTAAATAATGTATATAAACTTTATATCTTGTACTTTGTTTCTTGTACTATATACGTATAGTATTTTATAGGTAATAAAAATAAGGGAAAATCCTTGATGTACCCCAAAGGTACAAATGTACTTACCCTTACCAACCCAATTTTTTTTTTTTTTTCTTCAAATGCCCCAGAGGCGGAGGTAGTCCAAAATGTTTGGGCGGAATGGTTAATATTGTGACACTTGTCCCTAGTGTTGTCCCCACCATGTACCATCATGGTACATTGTACTATACAATTTACTAAAAAAGTTTGGTCTTTTTTTATTCTTTTATAGTACATATATCTTGGGCGTATGGGTCTCATTATTGTATATTTTTTGGGCGACTTGTTAGGTATGTAGTACAGTTTTATATTAACTTATATTATGGGTACTTGTGCCTCATAAAAATACACTTTATTTAAAATACATATACACAAATACAAAATACACTTTATTTAAAAACATATACACAAATACAAAATACAAAAAATCAATGATTTAAACCTTTTTATTTAAAAAACACACACATTTGAAAACCCAAAAAACCAAAACCCATCTATCTTCCCTCAACGATGCATCGTCCCTTTCCATTGTTAGGGTTAAAAAAAAAAAAAAAAAAAAAAAAAAAAAAAAAAAAAAAAAAAA
>LBNU01019772.1:46095-73580 GCA_014162995.1 Artemisia annua
AAACCCGTAAGAATAAGAAAATAAAGGGTGAGCAGCTTAAGGCGTTGATGAAGCCTGGTAAAGTGTGGGATGGTTTAAGTGATGAGGATGCTGTTAGGGTGTGTTTGTTAGTTATGGCAACTTGTGTATTCATAGGTCGGGAAGGTAGGTTCTACATTCCTGACCATCTTTTGAAAATGATTGAGGATTTTGATGTTTGGAATTGCTATCCATGGGGGGAGTATATGTGGATACATTTGTATAAAAGGACTGTGAATGTTGTAAAGAGGCATAATGAAGCTCAAGCAAATAAGCCGGGAAAGAAGACGGGAAAGAATCTGGGAAAAGAGTCACCATCAAATGAGGCTGTAGCAAAGAAGCCTGGAAAGAAGCCGCGAAAAGAATCACCAACAAAAGATGCTGAAGCAAATAAAGATCAAACATACAATCTTTATGGCTTTGTATGGGCTGTCAAGGTAACAACTTACTTGTAACATGCGCGCTTCAAACTTGTATCATATTATCATGTATATTTAGTTTAGACATTTGCAAGATGCCATCTTATCGTTACTAAGTTTTGTTCTGTCCATTTAAGTGTTAAAATGAAAATTTAGTTTCAAAAGGAGTGTTTGGAATTACTGGTTTCATAAGCTAATTACAAAACAGTGTAATTGTAAAGGGGTGTTTGGAATTACTGGCATGTAGGTGTTGTAGCATGCTTCAGTGGTAATTTCTGGTTTAAGCATCTCACATAATGTCATACTAGAGTAGTTAAACCATAATATTCATTGTCCATTTGATAAAAGTCAATATTGGTTTAGTAGTAGAATTGTGTTAACAGTTGGTTGATTTTAGGTTTTAGGATCTTAGGATTAGGTGTAATATTGTTACATTCTGCTTGGATCAATTGAAATTCGTTTTAGTCAAACTTCATGAAAGTAGATTATGCTTCACTAAATCATAGTTAAATTAGTTTTGTTCAGTCCAATTAAGTGTTAAATTAGTTTTGTTCACTTTCCTATTTTAGCTATATCTTTGTATCTTGGTTTAATATTTGCTTGTTAGTAGTTTTTATAAGCTAATTACAAAACAGTGAAATTGTAAAGAGGTGTTTGGAATTACTTGCATGTAGGTGTTGTAGCATGCTTCAGTGGTAATATTTGGTTCAAGCATCTCACATAATGTCATACTAGACTAGTTAAACCATAAAATTCAGTGTCCATTTGATAAAAGTCAAAATTGGTTTAGTAGTAGAATTGTGTTAACAGTTGGTTCATTTTAGGTTCTAAGATCTTAGGATTAGGTGTAATATTGTTATATTCTGCTTGGATCAATTGAAATTTGTTTTAGTCTAACTTCATGAAGGTAGATTATGCTTCACTAAATCATAGTTAAATTCGTTTTGTTCAGTCCAATTAAGTGTTAAAATGAAAATTGAGTTTCATTAAGGATTGTTTGGATTAGTTTGATTTTATAAGTTCAAAACTTGTTTATGGATAAATTGAATCTGGATTAACTCATAATATATTGGTGCTAGTAATTTTATTGTGATTTCATGCACTCGTGTATCGACAGTTTCACTTGTTATGTCTACTCATCTGTTAGTTTACTTAGGTTCGTTTGTCATTGCAAGTCAATTCCAATATCCCAAATATTGCATTTGTAGGTAGTTTTACTCCCCAGCATGAACTATTTGTTTTTTTTTAGCTTAAGCTTATCATATAATGGCTTATTCTACTGGTTGAAGTAGTCCCCTTTTTTATGTATTTCAGATTTGGATATTGGAAACTTTCCCTAAACAGTGTGCAGTTCTGGAAAAAGGACCCTACAAAGACCCCTCGTGGTTTAGCATGGTCAAAATTTAACAACTTTGATAAAAAAAAACATTACCCTATTCTATTTGATCCGGTAAGTAAACTCTGTATATGTGACATATTTATGTTTTTCCGGTTTATATAGTTTAGCCTGTTTACTTTGTTGTTTTTATAGGCTTTTAAACCATTGGATAAGCTGGTTCTAAGAAATGACGAGATGTTCTGTCAATGGTACACACGTAGCATGGATTATATCCGAGGGCTACGATTGCAAGTTGTGGTTGCAGCACCTTTGTGTGCTGAACCAGAGAATGTTGTTGGTGAAGGAGTCGAACATGATGAAAACTTTGTGGATGAAGATCTAGATGGCAGTGTGTTGTATGGATGCCCCAAGTGGAGCAGATGCTCATGCCGACGATGAAAACATAGCTAATGAACTTCCAGATGGTACTGTTTTGTATGTTGATGAACGGGGTGTAACAGGCTATGGTGCAGGAGGATGTGGGCCATATTGTGAAGGAGATGAGAGACATGAGACTGTCAAGGAAACTTCCGAGTTTGTAAATGAACATATTTTACAAAAGATGGACAGCGATCGTATGCAAAATGAAGTTGACGATATTAAGTCATCAGTTGTATCCATTGAAGAACGTGTTGGAGACGTGGATGTTAAAGAATTATATCGTGAAATACAAATCGTTAAGAGAAGAGTCCAGGTGATTGAGAACGTTTTAAAAATAGAGAATCCAGAAAAGTTGACTTGTGTTCGGGAAAATCCATCTGATCGAAAGTTTGATCAAAAACCACAAGATTCGGCCTTTTGTGGGAAAAATGACAAGGCAGAAGATATCCGTGGTGAGAACAAGGTATATATACAACTTGAATATGTTCCTTTTTTAATTAATTCCTTTTCAATTGAATTTTTTTGTATAACCATTAACCAATTTGTATTCTTGTTTCTTTTGTAGGATTGTCCGGTGCAATCTGATCCAGTTGATCATTTTATGGAAGTTGACCATCCAAATAGTTCCGATTTTGGTTCCTTACCAAATTTGAATTCTGTATGTTTATACTAACCTTACAACTTAATTTGGTTTAAAAAAACAACTTTTTGTTTATGTTATCCTTTTTTGTTATTTAAGGATTTGATTGATATGGTTGTGGATGATCCAAAAACTGCCATACAACAAGAATTGCCTTTGGATGAGGTGTCAGAAAAAATTGAAGACTTGGGCAACGTAGTTGGTGACATACAACGAAAGCGTGAACAAAAGGCAGAAGACTCGACCTTCGGTATGAAAGGTGACAAGGCCAAAGATGTAAGTGTTGACAATAATGTACGAATACAAGTTCAAAGTTTTATTTATTTTTTTATTTCATTCCTTTTAATTGTAGTTTTTGGCAGGATTTTTGCCCAGATTTGCATGCTGACACTCCACCCGAGGCTCATAACTTTTATTATACTGACACGGACGGCTATACAGGTCCAATGACTCAAATTGTGAAAGCCATTTGTCTGGTGCAGTCTGATTCAGTTGATCATTTTATGGTAGTTGACCATCCTCCTAGTTTCGATTGTGGTTTCTTACCAAATTTGAATGCTTCATTCTCTGAATTTTGTGATGAGGGGATCAATCTTACACCTAATGCGGTATGTTTACATATACCTTAACACTTTATTTAGTTTACAAAAAAAGTTAATTTATATGTTATCCCTTTTTGTTATTTAAGGAATTGATGGATATGGTTGTCGAGGATCCAAAAACAACGATACACCAACAATTGCCTCGGGATGACATGGATAATTTGGAGAAGCATGAAGAACTGTCGGACGACTTGTCAAAGGCATCACAAGAACCGTCTGCCGAGGTGGAAAAAAAGAATGAACCTGCTGCGGACGTTGATGCAGTTATTTGCATTGACGTCGACGTCGAAACGGATGATCTTCAGGTATTTTAAATTTATTTATATTTAGAAAAATTTGCATTAGCATTANGATGACATGGATAATTTGGAGAAGCATGAAGAACTGTCGGACGACTTGTCAAAGGCATCACAAGAACCGTCTGCCGAGGTGGAAAAAAAGAATGAACCTGCTGCGGACGTTGATGCAGTTATTTGCATTGACGTCGACGTCGAAACGGATGATCTTCAGGTATTTTAAATTTATTTATATTTAGAAAAATTTGCATTAGCATTAAATATATATACTTGTGTTATTGAGTTTTACGTAAATTGATTACAGTTTCCAAATACATTCTCGGGTGACGTGAGCGTTGTACTTGTGAATAATGTAAGATCTATTTTCAATGCCAATAAACGCAAGAGGAAAACAGGGAAATATAACAACTCCCCTTATACCAATCTTCCGGATACTACTCCTAGAGCTCTGAGGCGTTCATTGAGAAACAAATATCATAAAATATCCCCTACTAAACCGCTTGATTTTGACCAAAATTTGGAATTACCACCTCTGGAACCATTTGTTGAGGTATGTGATACTTTAAGTATTTGTTTCTGAAATTGAAAAAAAACTATTTTTTGAGGTACGTAATAGTTTAACTACACTTATCATTTATTTCAGAACATGGAAAGAGGCCCCAAGGCGAAGAGAAATGAGGTGAATGTGCCAGAAGCGATTCAAAACTTTGTTGACACTAAAATGGAGCTAACGTTCACGTTTCCATGGGGTGGTGAGGACACGTTTGCTGATGTCNTTTTTTTTTTTTTTTTTTTTTTTTTTTGTCTATGGCTATTCATTTTCATCATTCCCTGACTTACATACACTTGTATTGAATAAACATCATATAGATGTATGGGTTGACCTGATGTGGACATTCCGACCACCAGATGCCGATTGGGCTATGGCCGGTGCATTTTTCTGTCCTTGTGTCATGGATAATATGCTACGACCTTATTGGGCAAACGGTAGAAAGTATCCACTGCCTTGGACGGAACCTTTTCTTTGGTTCCGCCGTTTCCGCTGTCCTTGTATCCCAAACGGGCGGAACCTTTTCTTTGGTTCCGCCGTTTCCGCCGGCCTGCAGATTGTCTAATAGTTTATATTAAACCAAACACCCCTTTTCCACCCATCATTTACAAACTGCCACTATTCACTCATCCTCACCCACGAATTTTTGATCCTGAGACCATCCTCATTGCTCTCTAATCATCATTGTAAGTATACTTAACGTAATTACACTCCTGATCTGAGTCTAGGAATTCTATTCTTTGCACAAAATCAAAAACTTGAGGTTATGCATTAACTTGAGAAATTAATGTAGTAACTTAGGTGTTAAACAAAACTAATCATGTTTTCCATAGTTATGAATTGCATTCTTGTTAACTAGTAACATGTTTACTAAAACACCCCATGTCAAATTCTTGCAAAAATTTCTCACAAATAGGACAAATATATTTTCGTCTCACATTGTGAATACAAAATCAAAACGTTATGTTTAAAACATCACTTGCATAATGTCTCTTGAATGCTAAAGGGAATACATAACCAATATGTATTTTCGGGTACATTCAAACGAAGCTACATTGAACTAGGAGGGTTTGGGTTATCTTTTGTTTTACAACAAAACTTGCACTACAAAAACGTTTTGAGCATCAAAATGAGTCAAGATAACCGCACCTCCACATGGTTTTCATATAGGCACACACTAGAAAATATACATTGCAATAGTCGGTAACATAGACTAAAATGTGATATTTTATTTTTCTAGGAATCATCATGCCTCCCGTGACTCATTACGATCACAAAGACACCCTTAAGTACCTCCCTAAACATCACAAAACCAAAGGCCTTACCGAAAACCAAATCAACATCTTCAAAGCCCTTGAAAAGCGTTATGTCCACGAGGGTAGAACTATTGACCCATCCTTCCTAGCCGGCACAAACCTACCCGCCGAATTTGCGGCCATCAACTTTGATTGTCTCTTAGAGATCAACGAGCCTATTTGTCCTAGGTTCATTCTAGAGTTCTATGCTTCCATCCACCTCTCCTCCGATGATTATGGACGTATGTCTATAAATTTCTCGGCTAGTGGTCATGATTATTCCTTCACCCTAGAAGAGTTTTCTCAAATCCTAGGTGTCCCAAACCGTGGTACTTGCATCTACACCGACAAGCATACCCTCTCAACTCTTGACACCCTCATTGACCGCATCCATCCTTATGATACACCTCTTGTGTCAAAAGATGTGCTCCGTGAACACCTCTTTGTTAGGACCACCACAACTAGGAGAACCCGCTCGGGTAATGAGGTCTCCAAGGATCCATATGGTATGGAACTTAATGAACTCAAGCCCCAATTCGAGAAATGGGAGGAAGTCCTTAGAGCCAACGTCATTAGCACCCTAGGAAACCGGGATCACATCAATGTGTGCCTTTGCTACATGCTCTACTCCTTGTCGGTTAGGCAACCCTTCAACCTTGCCTACTACATGGCCAAAAGGATGGCCGACATTCCCGTGCAAGGCACAACGGCTATGCCGTATGGAATGCTCTTGACCCGCCTTTTTAGGTTCATCTCCCCAATTCCTCCAACTCCTAGAGGTCTCCACCTAGACTACTCTCTCATCCCTCACACATTTGTCCCACTTAGTGATAGGAGAGTCTACAAAACCCAAGGCAAACGCCCTCATCCTCCTACCTCATCATCATCATCCTCAATGAGTGAAGATGAGACTTTGCCCAACTCTAGGCTTCCACCTCTAGAATACCTTGCACAACTTCCAACCATTCCTAATGAGTCTGAGGAGTTCAAGCAAACGAAGGGGATGTTCAAGAACATCGGGAGGTTCCTTGGCAAGCTCAAGAAGAAGATGGACCGTCAATGAGTGCGGGTGTGTAGGAGTGTTTGGCAATAGGTTTTATGTGAACAATTTGGTAGTTTGAACTATGTTTGTTATGGATTTATGTGTTGGTAGGTTATTTGATACAATTTGGAACATGTATGAACTAACATTGATGCAGGATGACAACATTTGGCTTGTTGTCAAATTTTCAAGCTTATGAATTTTTCACTATATATAGTGAAATTCGCTAGCCCCCGGTCAAAGTCCAACCATATGCATGTTTACATGTCCAATTTTTGCATTTCCTAACCAGATATGAATTATATTTTTAGTTTTAGGAGTTTTCGGAAAATTTGAAAATCGTCTTGCGGGTCAAAAACGTGGACTGTCACTTTTTTGGGGTCTGGCGGAACTGGCGGAACCTTCACCAGGGTTCCGCCAGTACAAAATTCTGGGTAACCCAGAAATGGCCCAACGGATACGGCGGCACCCTCAAACGGGTTCCGCCCGTGTTATCCGAGGGTTCCGCCAGTACACCTGGACATTTTTCAATCCGTTTTCAAAATTTTGAAAATCAAAACTTCCCCAAATCAACCTTGTTTGTTAGGAACTTATTCCTTGATAGTTTATAACATCATTAGGAGTATTCTAAGAGCCTAAAACAAATAGGAAGTACTTTCCCGCCAAAAACCAAATTTAAACCATAACCACCTCAAGGAACCCTCACACATAAAGGAAGGAACCCTCCCAAAGGATCCTTCCAATCCGTGAATCATATTACCCCAACCAACTTGACAAGACAACTAGGCATTTAGTGCAAATCTTTGTCTTCTTACTCCATCTCCTTCATTGGATTGACTTCCAAATGATGTGACAACATTCATTACTCACCCAAATCATTAGAAACCTCAAAATTTCTATGGCCAAACATCAAATCCAAACACTACCTTCAACATCTCTTCCATCCTATAAATTTAAACCATTTTTAACACCTCAAATCACACCATCACAATCAAAATCCCTTCTCTTAAGAGCCTAAACCACAACCTTGACAATGACAAAGTCAACAATCACCTCACAACCACCTCGACCCATTCGGAAAACCGCCCGAATAAGTGTCAAACCGCTTTGGTCAAGCCAAACCATCAACCTAAGCTCCTCATCTTCGGATGAATTCTCTTCACCCATAAAAAGTGAACACTTTTTAAACCTTGCATCCCCAACTCCATCACCCAAAGGAGCAAATGAACTCACAACTCCACCACCAACAAAATCACCCATTGAACCAACTCCACCAAGTGCACCAATCCAAACATCCAAAACTCCATCACCACCTACACTACCTCACCTAGAACCAATGGAGTTATTTGGATCTCCTCCAACATCACCACACCCATTTGTGCAAGATCTTAATGATCTTCCACCTAGATCAACAAATCCACCACCTTTAGCAAATGAAAAACCAAGCCCATTGTTTGACCACAATGAGCATTTTGATCAACCTCCATCACCTAAACCGTTGTTGTTTCACCCTATTTTCAAAGACATCCATGGTCCTCTTTATGGAGAACCAAACTTTGAAAATCATGATCACCCTAGCCCACCACATTCACAACCTCAAATCTTTGAGTCTTTTCTTCCTTCTTATGACGAAATTCAAAGAATGGTTGAAAACCACCTTCATCAAGCAATGGACTTGCAAACCACATTGCTTGAATCCATTTCAAACCCATCCTCCAACCAAGAAACCAAAACCAACCAACCACCACCATCATCACCAAATGATCCATTTCCACCCACTCATCACCATGCTAGCTCACAATGTGAGCACATGGTCAAAATAGGTGAAAGCATCAAAACCATGCTTCACCAATTTCAAAATGAGACCCGCTTCGCCATACAACACATCCTAGAACGTTTGGATGCTCTTTCCCATCCAAACCATCCCTAGAGCCCTTTTGGAGGCCTTTTGCCCCATTTAGGACGTGTTCAAGTCATCTACTTATAGAAGTAGGACTTTTATTTTTATTCTTGGTTATTTTCCTTTTTATTTTTCTTTTGAAGTAGGAATATAATTTCATTTCTTGTCCTTTGACTTTTTGTAAGTCATAATTTTACTTGAAATGATATTTTCTACTATTGGTTGATCATATATGAGTTGTGATTGTGGATGATTATTTCTCATTATATGTGGTGAATGAACGCTTGTTTATGCATGTAATCACCAACTAACCATTTTTTTGTAGGTTCCAAATCCATGACTTCTTCCTTGATACTCCGAGTTAGGGGAGTAATATTCAAGGGGGAGCGTGAGAATTGCAACTAACCGTTTTCATTGTAGGTTCAAAATCCATGTTTCCCTACTCGGCACTCCTACTAGGGGGAGTATCGACCAAGGGGGAGCATATGGATAAATTCCGCTACGCTACTCTTCTTTTTGTTTCGACAAAAAGGGGGAGAAATATATCTAAACTTAGTAACTTAAAATGATTTTCATCAATTAAGTAAAACAAGTTTGATATAACATTTTTTTTAAGCTTTAACACTAAAATTTGTGAGTTACTTAAAAACAAAGTTTATGTTTTGTCATCAACAAAAAGGGGGAGATTGTTAATACAAATATCGCTTAAAAACGTTATTTATATTTTACGATCTTTGCTAAGTTTTGTTAATGACAAAGTGTAAACTTTAGTTTTTAGTAAAACATGATTTTAGTTTAAAGTCTTGCATAACTAGATTTTTGCTACATTTACATTTCATATAAAACACAACATTTTCATATTTCTTAAATTAGAAATGTCACATCCCATTTATGGTAAGTTTTGTCACCTTACATTTATGGAAAGATTGTGTGGTTGACTAAACAAAGTTCTTACACAAGGTTTGTGTGTTTGACTCTCCATAGGGTTCTTACACAAGTTTTGTGTTTGACCAAGTATTTATGTGATGTGACTTTGGATGGTTTGGCAAGTTATGGCAAAACATAACTGTCAGACCTGGCGGAACCCTCGTGGTACACGGGCGGAACCCTTCTGAGGGTTCCGCCATATCCGCCAGGCTTGATGGTTGTTTTGCTATAAATACCAAGCCATTTGCTAGCTTTTTTCTTTTATCACTTCTCATCATATTTTGCACATACATTCATATCTTTCATCTAACCCTTAACATCTCATTGTTGTGAATACTCTTTTGTAGCAAAGAAGTTCACAAGTACATATAAAGTTACAAGTATTCAACTCAACGTTGCAAGACTTGTTAGCTTAGCATCGTGTAGACTTTGTATAGTTTACACTTCATTTGATTGTGTGTTATAAGTTGTGATCGGTTAGTATTTTAGGCCTTAAAATACATAGTGAAACGGGAGTGGTTGTACCCTTGGTAAAGAACTCGACATCTAGCTTAGTGTCGGTAAAATTGTAAGCGACGTGTAAGGTTTTCTCCGCCGGATAAAGGAGCTTGTTGACTAGTGAAAGAAACTCTCGAGTTGGATACTCGAGGCGTAGACGTAGGGCAAGGAAAAGAGAGGTCCTTGTAGCCGAACCACGATAAACAATCGTGTCATGGTTTGATCGTTTCTTTCTTTATACTTGCATATTGTGTATTGTCTTTGTGTTCATATCTTTGATTAAACGGAAATTTTCAAAAGGTAATTAAACTAAAAACGGGTAAACTATTCAACCCCCTTCTAGTTTTCCACAACATAAATTAAAAAGCTACATTAAATAGAGATAAAAGATTACATACTACAAGTGCCGGAAATTTTAAAAACCTGCTACAACATATCACAAGTGCATAAAATTTAAAAACATGCTACAAGTGCAGGAATTTTTACAAATGAAAATGCATTACAAGTCAAGGAAATATGAAAGCATAGTTAATGGATGAGGCCTTTCAGGAGATTAAGTAGCACATCCCAGTTTGTCTCATACCGGTAATTCCCAAAGTCTTTCGGTTCCGCTATCCCATTATCTATCTTCCACGGCAACTCTTCCAAATCTCGCTCTTGCTTCAGTTTCTCATTCATTTCTCTTTCAGCCCGTTCTTCTTCGGCTAGTAGTTCCATTAATGCTTCTTCGTCTTGTCTCATTTGTCTTTCATGCTCCTCATTAACATACTGGTCACCATTAACATACTCGTAAAATGCATCCGCATAAATTGCATATAGTTCATGATCCTCATTAACGTACTCGTCACCATCCACACTTCCATGTCGTTCATGATCATCATTAACATACTCATAAAATGCATCCGCGTAAAATTCATTACCTGTTTCTTCGACTGCTTCATCGTAAGTTTCATTGAAACTTTCGGTAACAACGCCTTGCTTCTCGACGTCTTTGAAAGGGGCTGCTTTCATCTCTATACAAAAAATAAAAAATTAGAATTAGTATGTTATAAAATTTAAAATACTATCCTAGTATTTTTGTTTACCTTTAGACATTTCTTCAAATAAAAATGACCATAAGGTGTGAGAAAGGGGGTTTAATACACATAAATGCTCTTTCTCAAAAGTTGACCTATTGTATGGTCTTTGGGGCGACTATGTAACATATCCCATAAGTACAACATTATAAATGTTAAAGTACGAAGTTAGCTTAGCACAATAAATGTCTATTTATTAGCCTTCCTAATTTGTTTTGGGCGACCAGCCAAGTCTTTATGTTATGGTCTTTGGGCGATTATATTAAAAATTACATGTAAGTACAACAATTTAAATGTACAAGTACAAATGGTGGTTGATAAACATAAGTGTTTAAGTGTATATCAAGGTAACTTTGCCTTTAATACAAGAGGTTCTTATTCAATTTCTTGTTTTTTTTTCAAATGAAATAAAAGTTTCAAAAAATATGGATGATGAGGAAAGTAGTAAGTTTAAGGTAGTTTTATTGCATCCATCTGGAAAGCACGATGTTAAACTACCTAAAGACATCAGTTACAACAACCTACTGGCGTACGTTAAGAAAAAGGTGGACGCCGCTAAAGGGAAGGGAAATGCTGACATCAGGTTGTCTTACAAAGATGGCACAATGTCATTGGACATTGTTGATGATGATGACGTCCACTACTTCATACATGATGTTTGTGGTAACAAAGATCAAGTTCAGAAACTATTCATATCATTAAAAGAAGTTAATTCGGAGGTAAAATCATCTTATGCTTCTAATCGCTCATCAATAGATCTTAATATTCCGTTGTTACCCGAACAAGTTAACCAACCCACCCCAAAGGTTGAAGCCTATTCTTTTCACAACCGAGATGATTCGCTTCCTATATGGCAAAAAAACTCTTTTGAACATATGCCCCTCCCGCCCAAAGCCCCAAATTCAGTGATTAAATGCATTGATAGAAATATACAAGTGAAGAAAGCTACAACCTTTCATAAGTATAGGCAATTTGTTAATAAGGCAGATTGCATGTTTAATATCAGAAAGAAATCGTTAATAGAACGGTTTGAATATGTTGTTATTAAATCTGAACCAACGAGGTACAGTGTAAAGTGCACAAAACAAGGATGCCCATGGGAAATATACACCCGGAGGGTGAATGGGGGTGATCAATTCTATGTATCAACAGTAAATGACGTTCACACATGTTCACGAACTGAATTTTGTCCTAATCATCGTAATGCTACAATGAAATTACTTAATCAGTTACTCTACGACAAAATGAAAGATCATAGCAGGGTATATACGATCAGGGACATACAAACAGACCTTAGGGTTGATTGGAAAATAGACCTTTTTTACAAACGCGTTTGGGGTGGAAGAAACTTATCATTTGAGTTGTTGAACGGTACACCAGAAGATTCGTTTGAGCAGTTGCCCTATTATTGCCACAACTTAAAGTTGGCAAATCCAGGAACAGTAACACATATTGAAACTGATGACGCCGGAAGATTTAAGCTGGTCTTCATAGCATTTGGTGTTGCGGTGCGCATCGTTTTTTGTTAATGGTTTACATATCTATATTTTTTTATATACTTCTTTAAATTTTTACTGGGTTTGTTTTACATGTTTTGTAAGTTTATACTAATATATGTTTACTCAATCAGATTCGGAGTTTTATAGCCTTCATGTGGCCATTGATAATAATTGATGCAGCGCATCTAAAAGGGAAATATAAGGGAACCAACTTGCTTGCTGTTGGTATGGACGGTAACAACCAGATTATTCCAATTGCTACTGGTGTGTGTCAGGCAGAGACGGGTGAATTGTGGACATTGTTTCTCAGGAAGTTGAAAGAGTGTATCGGTGTTGTCCCTGGTTTGGCTATTATTTCTGATAGGCATCAATCTATTATCCAAGCTTGTAATATAGTTTTCCCAGAAAGCTTTCATGGTAGTTGTTTCCGTCACTTGATGATGAATTGCAATTTGAAAGGCGAACTAGTGAGGTATTTATTCTGGAAGTCATGCAAAGCTTATAGTATTGTAGTCTTTGAGAGAACAATGAAAGAGCTACGTGCTAAAAGGCCTCACGCGGTAAAAAAAACTCGAAGAAGTAGGGTTTGATAAGTGGTCAAGAGCGTATTGCCCAGCAAATCGATACAATTACTTGACTTCTAACAGTGCAGAATCAATCAATGCACTAACTAGACTAGTTCGTAAAGTTCCAATAACGATGCTCATGGAATACTACAGAAGGCTTTTACAAGACTGGTATTGTCAACGTCGAGAAAAATATATAGGTAAACACTTAATAATTCTTGCATGTCAATAATTATTAGGGTATAACTCTAACAAATTATTCTTTTTATAAACAATTGTTTAGACGCACCGGAATTTGAACTTACTGACTGGGCCGCTATGAAGGTGCAACAAAGGATGTATAAGAGTGAAGACTGGGAAGTTAGAGGCATCGCCATGTGTGCTGTGTACCAAGTAATAGACCATCATAATTCTCATATAGTTGATTTTCTAAAAAGGGAATGCACTTGCAGGTATGTACTACAAACCTTTTTAGGAAGCTACAATCCATTTCTCCATGACTGCCATTTGTTTTTTGTTTCAATTGCAGGCAATGGCAACTTTCTGGTTTACCATGTGGCCATGTGTGTGCCGTGTGTGCAGATCAGAAGGTTTGACTAACTGTAACCAATGGGCATTACCATGGTTTACTAAAACCAACCTTAAAGGAACATATCATGAAATGGTATTTCCTTTGCCTGATGAGCCGAATTGGCATAATCCAGGTAACTTGCCAAAACTTAAGCCTCCGGTCATGGTTAAGCAACAATCAGGAAGACCAAAGAACAAAGACCGTTTACCCTCAAAAAATGAGGAGCCAAAAGTTAAACAGTGTGGCAGGTGTGGCTGCAAATCCCACACGCGTGAAGTGTGTATGCAACCGTTGCCTAAATCAGAAAACGGGACCCAGTTTTTGATTCTAGAGGAGGCCGTAAGCGTAAGTCAGATATTGAAAGAGAAGTGATTATCGAGCCGAACCCAGGTAACGAAACAGAAGTTATATACGAGCCGAATACGGAGGTGGACGAGGAGTATTTTGAAAATGGAAGAATATACGCAGATTGGGATGACTTAGATTGGTTTGGTGAGCCATCTGCCAACCTTTATGAGGGCGAAGAGAAATGGGGCGGTGCAGCATCTTCTTCTGGAATCAACCTAAACAGTTACCCTGAATCATATAATCCTTATCATTTGGATGATTTCTAGTTTATGTATAATTTTAGTTAAGTGTCTAAATACTTTATGCTTAGTTTAATTTTTTTAATGTGTAAAAACTTTATGTGTGTAATTTGTCTAATTTAGTTAAGTGTCTAAAAACTTGATGTGTGTAATTTGTTTAATATGTATTACGTGTTATGATTTGTAGTTTATGTTAATTTTAGTTAAGTGTCTAAATACTTTATCCTTAATGTTCTTAAGCTAAAATTTAAATCTCGTGAAAAGGCACAAATTTGTCTAATACGTAGTACGTATTAAAAATATTTGCATAACATAACTAGTTAAGTATCTAAAAATTTTATGCTTATTGCCATTTTGATAAACTGTTTGTTTAGTTAAAGGGCCTTAATTGTCTAATATGTATTATGGTATATGCATAATATATATATACATAAGCGGCAATTCTTAACATATTACATTATGAGTTAAATTTAATAAAAACATATCATTGACATAAACTTACATTCATTTAAACACACATAATTAATTATACAAGAACAAACGCTACTAGCGTTTAAACATGATCCTTCGCAAAAGACATCTACTACTACGATATAATACATCTACTACTACAATACATCAACCTAAAAGACATCTACTACTACAACCTAAAACACATCAACTAATACAATACTTCAACTGATATCCTAAAGCAAATACATGACGATACATCCACAACAAAAGCACACAACGTTTTGATTCAACAACAACCCAAAGAAAGATATGACCATGAACTTGCTACATGTTTGACATCCATAATTAAAGCACACATTCTACATTCAATGACACCCCAGATTGAGTCTCGTATCAACAAGACTTGGATAAACAAGTTCTTCGCAGTACTTTGTCCTATCAGCATGGCTTTGTAGAACTATTGACTGACAAAAGGGCTTAATAAAAAACGAACCAGCATCTCCCTCAATACCGAGGCTTTGAAAGCCCCCGGTCGACATCCTGTATAGTAACAGAGATGCTGAAAAACCTTCCTGGCTTGGGACTTCAATAATAGGGTCAATGTTGTCATGAAATCCAATCAATTTGACCGCAATGGGTGAGGGAATTGTTAGCAGATTGGTAAACGATGTTATTGTTCCACCATGAATTGATAAGACCCATATACAGAACACACAGTGCTCATCACCTTGTATGTTGCCAGAAACCACAAGGTTGTCACCTATGCTTGTCACATAAAATGGCAAGGGGAGTTGACGGAGTAAATGGTCGGGAATGTTTAGAATCTGGAAACGGTAGCTGAGCATGTCAAAAGAAACAATAACATAGCTCTTGTATGAGCTTGCATCGTTACCAACAAACTTTTCATACCCACACCAGTAGATATGACGACCAATGTTTGCTTGACTTGCCTTTTTAATCCTAAAATTGTGAGGAAGCAAAAACTCATTTTCTAACGACCTCCATACTCTAGATGACAATGTGAACAATTGAACAGACCAAGGTTCTTTTGGATCAAATGGGAATGCAATTTTAAGAATTATTGGGTCGAGATTGTGAGGACGCACCCCAAAACCCAATAGTCGCTTTTCATACTCTTGACCCAAAGTATAATATGGGACATATGCTCCCACTGATTTATGGACAGATGGGTTCCAAAGAAGACCCATGAAATGACGGACAATTGGTCCAAACGAAAAACCACATACTCCATGGGACCAACCTAGGGGTGTTGAACCAAAAAAACTTATGTTCGATTCAACAGGTGTCAAACCGAAATTTTCATCTACATAACAGGCGTAGCCTTTATAACTACGCTCATACAGTAAAATGTAGGAAAAAGCTGAATTCATGCGAACCCCGAACCGTTTGGTGAAATGCATTGAGTCAATTCGAGACCTCCACATCTTGCAGACAGTTCGGCATTGCGCTACAGATTTTACACAAAGCCTACGAACAATCTCCATTTGGACTTCAATGGTATATTTTCAGACATATTGAAAGTTTGTATTTTTCTTTGGGTGATAAGAAAGTTGATGATCAGTTTGGGTGTAAAGAAGCTTGTAGATTCTCTAATTTAAAGACCAATATGAGACCTTGATCATAATGGCAAATAGCATCCCCTATGTACTTACATTGTCCTTTAAATAAATATTTAAAGACTTAACAAGGTGTTTTAGAGGTTGACTTATGCTTATTAAAGAGTTTAGTAAATGTTCAAGTACACATTTATGTACTACAAGTACATGAACTGGTTTATACAGCCTGATGATCATAACTTTTGTTGTTTGGGTGACCAGAAAGTTTTTTGGGCGACTACAAACAATACAAAAAATTGTGTCTGAATGACCAATATCATTGGCTACATAGTCATTTTTTTTAATTATTAGGAAAGATGTACCTAAGTGTTTTAGGGGTTGACTTATGCTTATCAAAGAGTTAAGTAAATGTTCAAGTACAAATTTATGTACTTCAAGTACATGGACTGGTTTAAACAGCCTGGTGATTATAAATGATATTGGGCGACCATTGAGTTTATTGGGCGACTACATAAATTGTCTTGAATTATTTATACTTTGTATAATGTAATTTCATATATATGCATGCATTTATGTACTACAAGTACATGAACTGGTTTATACAGCCTGATGATCATAACTTTTGTTGTTTGGGCGAACAGAAAGTTTTTTGGGCGACTACAAACAATACAAAAAATTGTGTCTGAATGACCAATATCATTGGCTACATTTATTAGGAAAGATGTACCTAAGTGTTTTAGGGGTTGACTTATGCTTATCAAGAGTTAAGTAAATGTTCAAGTACAAATTTATGTACTTCAAGTACATGGACTGGTTTAAACAGCCTGGTGATTATAAATGATATTGGACGACCATTGAGTTTATTGGGCGACTACATAAATTTAAAAAAGTATGTATACTTTGTATAATGTAATTTCATATATATGCATGCATTATAAGTGATTACCAAACATAAATATGCGTACCTGACCATTTGCTACTAGATAATCGTCCTATCCCCATGAAACCCTTGCAATGTGTAATCGTCCTAATTTACTACACCACTGTAAACAAAATGTTATCTAAGTAAGTCATAAACATGATTGCAAAAAAAATAACCAACGATACACCTTAAACAGTTAAAAAATGGTCTTACTAATTAATCTGATGTAAACAAAATCTTGCATCGTTGTACAAAAAGAACAACCCTTCATGCAGAACTTCTCAATGGCTTATCTTGTGTAATACAAAATGTCCAAACATACAAAATTTAAGCGAAATACAAATACAAACTTGTAGGAAAATACAATCACTAATTGGGACAACATTCAAAGTTGTAGCAAAATAAAAAGTATTGTTACAACAAACCACTAACAACATTAAAGCGTTTGACAACCCTACCAACTATACACCCGGTGTTGGTAAAAGAACCTCGACATATGCTCACGGTATGCTAGAGTGACCTGAACAGGATTATCCACATCCAACGACTTCCCATGTGACAAACGGTATAAGAATATGCAAGCCCAAATACCGCAATCACCAAAAAGGCCTCCCTGAGCTGGAACATTTTTTTCGTTCTTGAAGGTGATGGCATACGTGGTAGGGTCTATACCCTTCTTCTTGAAGACTTTGGCTTGCTCAAGAACAACCGGAAGTCCAGCCTGTAGATGAAGTTAGATATGTTACCAAAAAAAACCACAACATGACAATAATATAATGCATCATAGATTTAATATACTTTAAAAAAAATAATAATAAAAAGTTGAAAAAAAGTATCAAAAGATAGAATTATATATATTAACGGAGTACAAAAAGATACGCATTACATAGAAAATAACCGATAAACTAAAAGTACTTTCTAGTACCCAACTACACTTGTTACACAAAAAAAATGACCCTTCTANTACTACATCGGTCAGGTACACTGCCTGGTGGGGATTGCAAGCTTCTCGAGATCCCTCGAGAGGTAAAACGAAGTGCGTGCTGCAATCCACGCGCATCACACCCAATTACACTTGTTACACAAAAAAAAATCACCCTTCTAAAAATTGACATAAAGAATACAACATGGTAAACAGTTGGGACGGTAATTCCTACAATCTAATACGTAGTCATGTCTTCATGAGTTTGCAGAATTAGTGACTCGCAGTTGGGATTGATGAAAAAGGATGCACAATTTCCCTCACCGGCGATATACATGAAGGTCCCGGAAGAAATATTGTAGACTACAAGATTCATAACATATCCTTCCGGGCTCTGAACTTCAAGTATCGGGTTGTTGGTGTTGTCAAATCCAATTAATTTCAGTGGACAAGGAGTAGGAATTCTAGTAAGACACTGAAACGATTGTATGGATCCGCCGACCACCTCTAAGGTCCATACACAGAAAACAAAGTGGTCCTCCACATTTAAGTTTCCGGAAACCACAACCTTGTCTCTAAGGTTAGAAACATAGAACGGTACAGGAAGTTGGGCTAACAACTGGGCTGGTATTCCTAAAACATGGAAACATTGGGTGACCAAGTTAAAAGACATCATCATATAGCTCTTGTACTCGCAACCATCATTAGCAAACAAACTTTCATAAGCACACCACAAGATATGGCCATCAACCACAGCTTGACTGGACTTTTTAAGTCTGATTGATTGACGAGGCAAAAACTCCTCGTCTAAATGCTTCCATCGTTTAGAATTGAAGGAGAAAAGCAACACACACCATGGATTTTCAGGATTGAATGGGTAAGCAATTTTCAGAATGGTTGGGTCTAGGTTGTCGGGTCGAATCCCAAAAGCCAAAAGACGCTTTTCATAGGCTTGTTCAATGGTCAGATATGGGATGAGTGTACAAACAGATCTTCTGATCGAAGGGTTGCAAACAAACACCGTATAGTGAGGGAGAATGGGACCATAAGAAAAAGCCCAAACGCCGTGTGACCAACCTATTGGTTTCAAGTGAGAAAAAGAGAGGTGTGTATGAACAGGTGCGAAAGCGAAATTCTGACACATATAATGCATGTAACCTTTAAAACCTTGACGATATTGTAAAACATAAAGGAAATTATTGGCCTGTCGAACACCGGATTTAATAGTGAAATATAACGTGTCAATGGCAGACTTCCAACGCTTTGAGACACTACGGCATTGAAGTATGCGTTTGACAGGAAGCCTACGGACAATGTCCATTTGAACCTCAATTGGAATTTCCTCAGACATTAAAAAGAGAGAGATTGGGCGGCCAGAAACGGTTACGAACAGAGGCACAAAGAAAAAGATAGACTAAAGGGATCTAGAAAAATAAAACAAAGCCTCACTAGAAAGGAGTCTAGTGAGAGACCTATCTAAGAATAAAATCTAACCTAAACACATAACTATTCCCCGGCAGCGGCCGCAAAAACTTGATGCGCATGATTGCAACACGCACTAGACGTTTTACCTCTCGGGGATCTCGAGAAGGCTTGCATCCCACCAGGCCAGTGTACCTGACCGATGTAGCATAGTGTAGTGGCAAGTACGGGGGATTGATCGTTCTCTCGCAGGAAATAGTGTTCGTTAGGCTAAAGGCTACTCTAATCTAGGTCTAAGGGTGGAGGAAGATTCTTTTTGTATTTTTATATTTTATGAAAGCAGGTAAATCTCTGGTTTTGGAGGAGAGGGGCGAATTAGTTGCTAGTCAACTAACCCCAAGTTATCTACTTTTAATCTACTTATATTTTTGTATTTTTTGGTTTTGAGAAAATCAGTGGTGGAGAGTAGTGGTTTACTTAGATTTCATTACTCTCTAACTATCTTTTACCATGTAATTAGTATGTTGAGTTTGCGTGGATGACGGGTGTATTCCTAACAAGTCGTAGGGAGTGCGTTCAATTCCCTAACTCTATAAGTTCTACCTCACTCTATGACGATACTCAAGCATCCTAACATGAGCTCACCGATAGCAACCTATGCATGAAATACTACCTTAAATCGATTAACGCACATACGATTCACGTTTCTTAAGACGTTCAAGCTTGTTACCGTATAGGAGGTTACCAGTTTTCTCAAGTCTAACGTAGATGAAACATTCACCACAACACAATCACAACATACACATCACTGATAATCAATAGTTAGGTTTCATTAGATCTAAGCAAACACAAAGTAAATTAGCCTAGCATGTTGAAAGAAAGACAAGCACAAGTATATATCACACAACACATAGACATATCGTATGAATAAAGAACTTATCTGGATTAAACATGCAAGTTAAGGGGTTAGGATACCCCTCTAAGGTCTGTAATACACGTACTAGTGGTTTAACCCTAAAGTTCTCCACTCCAAAATTCATTTTAAAAATAAGAAAAAACGTTCTATATATATAGAAAACGCGGGCTGACGGCGTCAGCCCAATAGGTGACGTCGTCAGCTCAGCGATTAGGGTTTCCTGACGGCCTTGATTGACGTGTCATAATTGCTGGTTCCAGATCTGACGGCCTTGGTTGACGGCGTCACAATTTACACTACGAACTCTCTGGATTCGTCACGAGTCTTTTTTCCACTTCTGCTCTCAGGTTGTCCTGACGGCGTCACTTAGTAGAGTGTGACGGCGTCACCTTCAGTAATCTTCAAGGTCTTTTGAGTTTTTGTTGTTTTCCGCACTTTTTCACTCTGAAAACGCCCGAAAATGCTTCTTTTGTGATTTTCCCTTCAAAAGTACCTAAAATGAGAAAAGAAACGACTTTGGGTGAAATCCAAACCAAAAACATACGACTTAGGACTCAAAATGACCCCTAAAAACGTAACATTTTTCGTCTCATCAGTGACCAAGTTAAAAGACACCATCATATAGCTCTTGTACTCGCTACCATCATTAGCAAACAAACTTTCATAAGCACACCAGAAGATATGGCCATTCACCACAGCTTGACTGGACTTTTTAAGTCTGATTGATTGACGAGGCAAAAACTCATCGTCTAACTGCTTCCATTGTTTAGTATTGAAGGAGAAAAGTAAGACACACCATGGATATTCAGGATTGAATGGGTAAGCAATTTTAAGAATGGTTGGATCTAAGTTGTCGGGTCGAATCCCAAAGGCCAAAAGACGCTTTTCATAGGCTTGTTCAATGGTCAGATAAGGGATGAGTGTCCCAACAGATCTTCTGATCGATGGGTTCCAAACAAACACCATATAGTGAGGGAGAATGGGACCATAAGAAAAAGCCCAGACGCCGTGTGAGCAACCTAATAGGGTTCAAGTCAGCAAATGAGAGGTTTGTAGGAACAGGTGTGAAAGCGAAATTCTGACACACATAATGCATGTAACCTTTAAAACCTTGAAGATATTGTAAAACATAAGGGAAATTATTGGCCTGTCGAACACCGGATTTAATAGTGAAGTATACCATGTCAATGGCAGACTTCCAACTCTTTGAGACACTACGGCATTGAAGTATGCGTTTGACAGGAAGCCTACGGACAATGTCCATTTGAACCTCAATTGGAATTTCGTCAGACATTGGTGAAAATTATTTTAACTAGAGGGTTAAGTGTATGGTGGGTGTAGAATTGTGTTAAGAAGAAGAGTTTCAATGAAATGAATGGACATTGATTTCACAGACCTACGAATTTAGTATGAATTAACTCACTTGTACTTACTAGTACTTATAAGACCATTTTTATTTTTATTTCACAGAAATGAGTGGACATTGATTTCACAGACCTACCATTTTTGTTTTTAAGACTTAACTAGGTGTTGACTTATTTTACATATAAGACCATTTTTATTTTTATTGTGTACAACTAAGTTTATCTAAAATTCAAAGTTTCACATGTAGATATGCCCGCATATTTAGATACCACGGACGCCACTCAGGTTCATGTTTTCACCACTATCGTAAAAAGTTACGACCCCTGTCTTGATATGAAGGTGGGCAACAAACCAATGTTTATCTTTTTCGTTGATAGGCATAAAAACCTGTGACCAAAATGAAAACACATACATATTATATGTGAGTTGTTTAATCAGTATACGTGTATATACACACTGGATGAATACAAGTATGCCATTACAAGTAATACCTGCTCCACATCGGCCCAATGGATTTTGTACTTATCTCCATTAGCATACCACACGGGTATGGAGTCCTGCAAGAGCAACTGAACAAAGTATGCCGTTACCATAGCCCAATCAGCTTCGGCGGGTCTAAAATGGAACATGTATTCAACCCAAAGTTCTATGTGCTGTAAAAAACAACAAAAAAAATTTCATAAGACATAGAGAATTGTAACACAATGTATTAATTATATTTATAAATCCACAACTAAAAGCCAAAATACCTCATCCATCAGCCAGCCTTTTTTTGGAGGATCTAAGCAAAATAAGCTCTCCCAAAACTTACGATCGACACATACCGGTTCTTTTGACCAAGGAAATGTACAACGCAGGGGCCCCGGCTTTCCAAGAAATTCGTCGTACTCATCTGAAAAATTTACTTTGTCAATATCACTATTCCAGCGAGAAAGATTCTGCACAAACATTGTAACTATATTAGAAGAAATCAAGAAACATTATCATTACACAAACTCAATTTNTTTTTATAATATACCTCCACCCACGGTTGAACATGTTTAAGTTCAAGAGATATTTCTGGTTGACGACACCACCCAACCGGAGGTGTTCGTTTTTTTACCGCTTCAATAAATTCGTCAGACCAGTAATATTTATACTCAGAACCATCCTTTTTACTCCTCTTGTCAGCTTGCATGCCTGCATTTGCTCTCTTCCAATGGTCTGAATTATAAAAACCAAAGAGCTTGTGCTTCTTATCCCGTGCAATCATCAATTGCTCTTCCCTTTCCAACCGTCGTTTGGTCTCTTCTATCAAAGCGTTGTGAAACACCTTTTCCATACGCTTTTGTTCTTCCATAATCCATTTCTGTTCCTGTTGCTTCCTCAGGCTTAATTCCTCTTCCAAAAGATACTCCTGTAACAATAAATGTTGTGTTCATATACGATACAATATATTAGAGTTCATCTTTTTTGTAACAAGACATTACCTGAACAATATCATCATCAGATTGACCATCTTTCTGCGCAAAGCGACTGGCAGAAATAAGATACTCAACCAATTCAAAGAATTCAGATTGCAGCAGGTTTTCTCGGAATTCATAGTTTAGATGAGAGAAAGATTCACTGAAGTCCAATTTAGCCTGTAGATTATAATAGAGATGAATTGTTAATTACAATTCATTTAAATATTTGATTTTAAATTCTGCAAAGTATGTATCAGTTAGCAACGTGTTTACCCGATATCCGCAAGTCCTTTCGTAAGCAAGAACCTACAAAGTTATTTCAAATTAAGTTTTTTCAAATTAACTTAAATATAAATTAATCGGACTTCCTTTTTAATCGAAGATCACCTGAATAATAGACTCAAGTTTGTAAACATGTGTATTCAACTTCTGAATGACGGAATCCTTAAGGCTGATCTCTGTAATAAGGTCAGAGGTATGAACCCTAGGAACAATCGGTAAATACTTATGCTCTGTCCTCCCACGTGTCCTTGAAGCATCCAGCTTATGTAGAAATACATCGTAATCATGTGGTACTCTCGGTTTTAAAGTCCTTGGTATGTATCCTTTGAAATATTCGATAAATTCGATATACGAGTCCGACTTCTGCTCGGCTACTGTTGGTTTCAAGTCAAAATTTATCTTCGAGTCCTACATAAATAAGATGTAAAAAATACAGAATTGTAAAAAAAGTATTATTAAATAAAAATAAATATGAAGCAGTTATTTTCAACTGCTTATAACTTCTTATATTCAGTTTTTTAGTTTTTTCCCTATTTATTCAGTACTTATTTTTTGTTTCTTATCATAATTTCTTATAAACTCCTGTAAATCAATCTTCATCTTTCCAATGGCGCAGTTTCAACTTCTTGATTTTTTAATGAATCTTCAGGGAGTACTAACTTGCAAGACAAAATGAGATTGTGGTTTGTGCAGCAGGCAACTGAAGACGCAGCGTTCGCTAACCTTTTGTTTATGTGCTGTCAACATCTCAGGAGAGTAACGAACAAAAATCGAATTATGATGGTAGACATGGAATCATTAGGTAATCGTGGCGTTGCCATGGATTGTTTGGAGGCTCTAAGGAAAACTCAGAATAGGCATAAATCCATGCTCGAACTGTTGGAGGCTTTATTGGATCAAGTGCATGCCGGTGTTCATGAAGAAGAGGCAAACGCGGTTAAGATGAACGAAAATAATTAGTTGCTCATGTTTGTATTAACTTTTTTACATTTATTATGAAATAATGTGTTGTTAAACTCTTGATTGCATCTTTTATTAGAATAAAGTTACGTTTAATAATTTCTAAATATTTTTGGTTTGTTGGATTGTGCATGGATTCACATGGTTTAATTGTGGTCTTTGGTTTTTACCAGGTTATATAGGCCGTTTAATAGTTTTAAAAACAACAAAAATGAAAATAAATATTAAGAAGTATGATATTGTTTTTACCTTGCCAAATAGCAATCCATAATCTGATCGTGTAAATACCCCTTTCTTTGACCAGGCCACACCCCTAGGTATCACATCCTCAAGTTTATTCCACCAACGGTTGCTTGTTTCAAACGACTCAAGAATCCATATCTATAATGTTAAGGATTGAGTTAGCCTGGGACAGGTAGTGAATAACTAAAAGCTAGTTGTTATGAATTAACAAAAATATAGAGAAATAACCTTGAAAGCCCATACAAATCCTCCAACTGTATACGTCAGAACAAATTTCGGAGATCCTTCTAGTCCTTTAAGATGTTGCCACTTGTGTCTGTCAACGACATTCAGTATCTGGTTGTATAATTGCCTCCAAATGTGCTCCCCCCATGGAAACTTATTCCATGCATCAAGGTCTTCAACCAAACGAAGCAGTTTATCATCCACGTGATCAGCCAATAACCGACCCATAAAAATTACCTCTAGCGCTAACAGTAGACACACACGGACTGCATCTTCATCAGACAGCTTAGAGAATAACTCTTCATCCTCAACAAGACCTAGAAGATCTAAGTTTGAAAGTTTTATCCCCATTTTATTTGGAAATACCCGCATCTTAAATTTTATATCCCCTTTACTAAGATCCTGTGAGCTAACCCATTTTCCAAAACGAAAACCAGTTATTAAAGAAAACTCGGGACGACCAAAATGTAGTTTACGACCATCCACAGTATAAATGAGGGGCATGACATAGTGTTCATCATCTACATAACCCTGTTTTTGAAATATATAATCTAACAAGTGTGGTTCATGGTCAAAAAAGAGAAGATCCAACCATCCTCCAAAACAAGAAGTCCTAAATAAAATCCTTCTCTTTTCATTAAGCTTATCTCTAATTAAGGAAAGGTAATTCAATTTACTCCTAACGATCACTTTGGCTTCATATTCCTTTAATAAGACAACAATAAATAAACGCAGCTTAGAACAACATTAAGAAAGTCAACACCATAAATATATCAACAAGCATCCGTCCAATTAAGTATGATCAATTTTAATTAACACATTGTACACATAGTACACATAAGGTATATTGAAAAGAATTTACAAGTTTGTGCACTACTACCAATGTATTCAAATCTTCGCAATAACAATCATAAGTAAGTAGTCAAAACGATTGCCCGAGTAGTTTGAACCTGATCGGGAGTACAGACTATTTCCCGCCGTGTGTAAGCAGGATGTATATAGTCCGAGGCCCGATATCTTAGCACAACTCTACTGGGTTAAGTCAACCGACCATCTATGGTTCAAGCATCCCCGGAATCACCCCTTGATCCGTTCGGCCTAGTTACCATTTATGGTTCCCATAGAATAGCTTGTTACCACCGATGTGATACTACTTAGATCGTCGTCGCAAAGACAAACACAAAGGTTACCAAAGCAACAAAACTTGACCATTCTTTCTCAAAAGTAGGCAGATTAACCTAAATTGTAGGCAGCTAACATAACACAAGCCGGGATTTGTTTATCATACTTAGTCATAGTAACAAAAAACTCCCAAAATCAGCAATAAACCCTAAAAGTAAAAAGAAGCAGTACACCATAACAGATATGGACAACAAACAAATCATCTGCACTTAAAAAATTCTACCAACAAGCAACAACAAAACAATATCACTATAACCCAGCAATAAACACTAACAGATGTGGACAAGATATACATCATCTGTCCTTATATACTACCAGCAAAACAATCAATAAAACCTAACACTAGAAAACAATATATAAAGATACACAAACAATTAAATAATCAAATAAACCAACAACAACAATTAAATAATCAAATTAAACAAACAAAACAATTAAATAATGGTAACCCTCAGTTAAATCGAATCCTAAATCGATTAAACAATTAACTAATTGTAACCCTAAATCAATTAAACAATTAAACAATTAAATAATGGTAACCCTAAATCGATTAGATAATTGTAACCCTAAATCGATTAATCAATTAAACAATTAAACAAAACCATTAACTAATTGTAACCCTAAATCGATTAAACATTTAAACAATTAAATAATGGCAACCCTAAATCGATTAGATAATTGCTTACCCTAACCCTAAATTAGATTAACCCTAAATCGAATAGATGACTACTTACCCTACCCCAAACCATTATTATAAAATGTTAAATCGAATCCCTAATTCGAAAACCAACATTCATACAAAGGATGCTTCCGATATGTGTCTACTTGCTAGCGACTTCATTATGTTGTAGATTTGAAAACAGATTGTTGTTGATTATTGAATCAAGAAGCTCGACTGAGTGAGAGAGTGAAAGGGGAGTGAGAGATAGAGAGGATAAAGTGTGTTTGGTAAATAAGTATAATAAGTAAATTAAGTATAATAATACCTTTAAAATGAAAAGAAATATTCAAAAGATTTTTTTTTGGTGTATTTTGGTTTTAAATATTAGTTTACAATAACCAAAAAATTAAATTAAAAGAAAAGTGTACTACCAACATAACAAGTCGCCCAATAATATATTAAAGTGGGTCATAGTCGCCCAAATATTATGTACCAATATATCTCTACTACTTATAAAGGAAAAATGGTCAACCTTGAATTTTCAAGGTCAATGTTGAGTTTTCAATGTCAATGTTGAGTTTTCAATTCTTGAGTTTCAACCGGCTATTGATGGAAACGAGCTGCTATTGATGGAAACTACAAATCAATTGAAATGTAATTAATAC
>LBNU01019772.1:74048-100268 GCA_014162995.1 Artemisia annua
CCGAACCGACCATACTCGGGTCGGGACTCGGTTTGGGTTTTTCATCTTGTCGGGATTCGGGTCGGTCGGGAGTCGGGACGAAGTCGGGATTACAAAGAAAAACCATACAAATCGGTTTCGTTTCGGGATTCGGGACGATTCGGGCTAGACTCGGGTCGGGATTCGGTTAGGATTTTCAAGCTTGTCGGGATTCGGGCTTCGTCGGGACGGGTCGGGTTCCGGCCCGATGCACACCCCTACTTTGGGGTACATTAAGGATTTTCCCTAAAAATAATATGATGTGAAAATTCAGTACACTATATAAAGTTCAATGCATTGGGAGTATTTTGTACAAGATGCTGACATGGCAGTGATATGGCATTGTATTGAACTCAAAGTGGTATAAAATACTTTAATTTGTAGTACTTTTTGTACATTTTAGCATTAAACGTGACCAATAGAAAATAGGCAAAACTCAACTGCTTTAACCTTTAGGGCGAATTTCGAATTTTCAATACATCACAAATAGGATTTGCATTATGTCTAAAATGCATCTAGACAATAATGAAGAGGAGATTCATTCTACTACGCAACAAACAATGTCCATGATCTATGACAATAATGCATGATCGTACTCAAGTATAAAAAATTGAATAAGGTGATGTTGGAACATAGGTTCGGGTGGTGACTATCTATATACCTCATTCTAACATAATTGAGTATCGCTGTTGTTGTTTATAAATCAACTTGTTGACATATATAGTAGATTTTTGATAATATCAAATTGTACCATATGTGATTGTATGATAAGCTAATGGTCGAAACAAAAAATAAACACGTCTTCATGAGTTTTACAACTTCTTTAGATCTCCGCCCTACGAAGGAACTTGATTCCCCATCATTTGTTTTCGTAGGAGGTGAAAGCTCAAAAAGAAATTTCATCAACAAAATGTGTATGTCTAGGATAAAAGATTAAAAACAAATCAATCAATCTAGTTGTGACATTAGTATGAATAATGAAATTGGTTTATCAGTTCGGCTTCGGTTCTTGCATAAATTAGTTTTCGATGTACAAGTCCAAACCTACGTTGTATTCGCTTCTTGCTTAACGTGTAAGGATGGTGTTCGACTGAACTAGTTTAAGTATTATGAGTGCTTTTATGTCATAATTTTTTTTTAAAAAAAATTGCTAATATTGGTAATTGATTATAGTTTATTGGACATTTGAAGATCATTGTCTATCGCAGTTGCTATATTGAATGAGACATAAGATAAGGTATCTCCATCATATTTGGGTGAGGATGAACATATGTGGATGTGGTAGTTACGTGTTTGTACTTAAAACGCTCCTTGCTAGATGACTTACAATCTTAGAAACAAAAACAAAAACAAAAACGTCATTTACATTTGTAAACATCATATAGTTGAACAGTTCACTCGTTGTCCACTAAACGTCGATCGTGTTACATGAATGTAATATGTGACGATGCCTCCACTTTAAAGAGACTAAAAAGATCAAAGAATTGTTTGCGTGTAAAAGTAATGTATATAGACTGCTTAGAGACAACAAAAAGGCTTGTATCCCAATGGTATCACATGTTGTGTGAGAAACTCTTCAACAAAATTATTGTGGGTTAAAGTCCTGCTTAGAATATATGAGATAGATTTGTAATGTAAATGTTGTGAGATAGTCAAAATTGTTATTAAAAAAACAAAACAAAACCAAAAAAAAANAAAAAAAAAAAAAAAAAAACCAAAAAAAACTAGAGAATTATTATATTCATAATGGTTAAATGATGCAAGTGATGGGTTTCCTTCCATATACACTTCCAATGGTTGAAATCATAGCCTTTAAGATCTCGATCTAGCTGTTAAGATTTTTTGATTTTACGATCTCGCTAAGCAAAAATGAGTCAATCTTTCAGAGGATCTTAAGAGGTATAGGATCTTAAAATGCATAGGATCTTAAATAAGATCCCAGTCTTACCATAAGATAGTAAGATCTCGTTCCGATTTGATCATACTTCCTTTTAATTAGGCCTAATACCAAAATAAAGCATCATACTTGTTCAAAAAAGCTGTTCTGAGTAGCGTACTTAATTTTTTCCTTGTTTGTGGGTCAAACTCGACTATTTTGTCCACAAGTGAGTTGTTTCCAGCCCCCACCCGGTTACAAGCCATGTCATCCGGTTTTTTTTGTTTATTTTATTTTATTTTATTTTATTTTTTAACCTTTCCAGGTAATACAAATACATAAATCCAACTTATTATCATCTCCTTATTTAAGACAAGATCTTGTTCAATGACCATCCTCATCGTCGAATCTAAACCTATAAAAAAACACTATCTTTGTTCCAATCAAATACAAATTAAAACCCTTATAACAACCATCTTCATCATCAATACCAAAAACATCACAACCATCATCATCAATCCAAACACAACCACACTATATAAAAAGACAAGTGGGTGTGCGAGTGAGAGATTGTGGTGGTGAATTCAAGATCTGGTCGAGTGGTGATGACGGTGGGCGGCAGTGGGTGGTGGCGGGTAAAAGTTTATGAAGTTGTGATGATGCTAGTGGTAGTGGTGGTCGAATCTTGGTGTGTGTAAGAGGTTGTCGTGGCAGGCTGTAGATGGTCATGGATATCGCGACGGATGTGGTTGTGGCCGGCGGTGGCAAACGATAGTGTTGGTGGCTGGACAAATGTTTTGAGACAGAGAGAAGAGAGAGGGAGAGTTATAACCGGTGACTTGATGAGAACTCGAGCCAAGTTGGACCAACTAATTTGACTATCTATATATTTGTTGAGAACTTAAGGCATTGCAGATTGTACTAGTTTGGAAATTGGAATATATGATGTTGGATGAATTTATGAAAAGCATTGATAGGGTAAAACCTTGTTAGCTAGTTGATTTCCATTTTTGATGCTTGGTCTGATCTTCTAAGATTCAATATATATGTGCATCCTGTTTGGATAATATGTAGATTATTGAGAGAGAGAAGAGATAGGGAGGGTTATCACCGGTGACTTGATGAGGGGATGGAATAATACTCACTTGTGGACAAAATAGTTGAGTTTGACCCACAAACAAGGAAAAATTTAAGTACGCTACTCGGAACAGCTTTTTTGGACAAGTATGATGCTTTATTTTGGTATTAGGCCTTTTAATTAAGCTAACTGATAAACTATAAATGAATGAATTTTGTTGAAGTAAAACAATAAAATAGGCGTAATAATTATAAATTTTTTGTAAGAGTAAAATATAACTGATCAACTATAACTGATTATATATTTTAGTATTTTAAACCATTAAGCATTGCATTTTCACGTTACTATAACTTTGAGAACTTTTCTTTCTTCATTAATTTGTTATACACTCAGTTTTGAATACGAATTACTAGATATATAAGACATTGAAACATTTAAGTAGTATATTTCCTATCTCGATCCTATTTTACGATTCGATCTTGCAAAGAAAAAATGACCCATAGTTATTATGATCTTGACAGCTTTGGTTGAAACGAAAATCTATTTCACAAGTTGAAGATGAATGTCCCGGTGATTTGATTAAGTTTAACGTTTTTATAAAAAAAAATATCCATCTAGCACTCGAGAGCAATTTTGATTTTATTAAAAATACAGTGACCCAAAAATTATCAAGAACAATAAAAATAATGTTTTGTATGAAGAAAATAAGTTGCGTGTGAATTATCTCTCTAAGCATATTCTTAAATACATGTTAGGTTTTTTTTTTTTTTTTTTTTTTTTTTTTTTTTTTTTTTTTTTACGAAAGATTAATTTTCCATAATTAATGTTTTAAAGTTAATCGATTGACTACCAAGGTGCATAGTGGTCAAGTGTTTTTATGTTCTATAAAAAGTTTTACGTTCAAAACTCACTAGCATACACATTTTGAAGTGGTCGGAATATAAAAAATGGTCACTGGAATTAACCTAGTCAGCGTCACGTAGTCTAAGTCAAACAACTCCGCTATCACCAAAATAATTTGTATAAATAATAAGTAATAATAATAATAATAATAATAATAATAAAAATAATAATAATAATAATAATAATAATACATAATAATAAATAATAATAAATAATAAATAAATACAATAAACAAACAAATAAATAACATCCATCCGTTGGTTACCCGTCGATAAAGTTGTTTAGAGCTGCTGGGTACAGGTAACCGTGACACCCGAGTTAACTTTTTAAACGCAGGACCAAAATGGGGGTGCGATTACCTTACCTCGACCCCACGTTAAAGCCACGTTAAAAGAGTGCGTTAAGCCCTTAACCCACGTTAAACGTGAAACAAAACAAAATTACACCTTGGCCCCCTAAACGGCGTATGATATTAAAAAAAAAAAAAAAAAAAAAAAAAAAAAAAAAAAAAAAGAAAAAAAAAAAGAAAAGAAAAAAAAAAAATCATTCACACCATCCTATACTTTATTTCCGTCAGTAACGGATTATATATATATATATATATACTATGATATATTAGTATACGTATATATATATTAATATATATATATATTATATATATATATATATTATATCATATATTATATATATATATACTATATATATATATGGGGAAGTATATTAGTTACAATTATATTGTAAGCCAATTGTTACAATTTTGGTGGTTATAAATTGTGGTCCTTGATTTTTGCTGTGGGGTCCTGAATCTTTTCTGTGGTCCCTTGATTCATTTCACTTGTGTTATTTTTTGGGGAAGCAATTTGTAGCCAATTGGCTACAATAATTGTAGGCCAAGCTATCCCTATTATATATATATAATATATAATATATTATATATTATGATATATTATATAGGTGATATATAGTCATATTATATATAATAATACGTAGTATATATATAATAGTATCATATACCTCCACTCCCCTATATAGTATATATATTTATATATATTCTAACCCATTTTCTTACCACTATAAATACCCCCTCATACACATTTTATTTTCACACGTACACAAACTCAATTCGAATCTTATACACTTGCTCTCTCTAAAAAAAAAAAAAAAAAAAAAAAAACCCCGAAACTTTCTTACTCACACATGCTGATCCGAATGAAATAACCAAGAAGACGCACGATAGTTTTATTCCGATATAGATGACCAACTTGCGACACAGAAGTTTATGATAGCCGCGTTCGAATATCATCAACACTTGGAACAACAAGAAGCAGCAGCAGCTCTACAACCAATCCCACGTATACGCATCCACCGTGAGTTTGAGGTTGCTGAGGAACGTTTACGTTGTGACTACTTTTACCAACGGTGTAAGTATATGCACCGGAATTTTCGCAGAAGGTTTCGTATGAGCCGGAAACTATTCCTAGAAATAGTTGAAGGTATTCAATCTTATTATTCCGATCCTCTTCCAGATCATTTTTTATTCATGAACAAAGGACCCGACTGCACGGGTCGACAAAGTATTAGTACACTTATGAGGTGTACCGCTGCCATACGCCAATTGGCATACGGCAGCGCACCCGATGCATTTGATGAGTATTTGCAAATGGGTGAGCGTACTGCACGTGAATGTCTTGATAATTGTTTGGGAAAGACGTCTTCAACGTCAAAATGAAGAAGAAGGTTCCGACGACGATGAATAAATGTTTGTAATATTTATGTTTTTAAATTTCATATGTTTCGTAATGTAATATCTATGTTTTAATTTCGTATTGTAATATGTTTAAGAATTTATGTTATGTTTTAAATAAATAAAGTGTTTATTAAAATTTGGGGTTGAAATTGAAAATAATTGGGGTGAAAGTGAGTTAAGGTGAGTTAAATGTAAGTTATGTTACCGGGGTGGAAAGTCAAGAGTTAAGGTTAAAAGGTAAAAGCTGATGTGTCGCTGACGTGACAGTGCGTTAATTTTTGACACCAAGTTATCTTACCAAGTGCTCTTAAAGTTATGGATTCAATCAATCAATCAACCTAATAATGCTTTCTTATCTTGAGGCAATGTCACTTTTGGCGTTATCATGCCAAATTGATTGGTTACAAATGCAAAGATGTTCCGGGTCATGCTCTCGTCCATTGTTAATTACTAATTTTCTATCAAAAAGGCACGCTATTGTCTCTACAGCTAGAAACCTGCCATAAAATAAAAAATTAGCATATCTTTTTGTCATAAATTGTTTCAAAAGTATCATTCACTTTCAAAGCAAAAGTATGATATTCATTGATAGCGAAATATTTGCATCCTTATTATGTTAATGCTTATGAATCGCTTTATATCTCTTATATAATGACAAAATATACAAATTTTAAAATGTATCTTGTTAATTGATTAATAGGAAAATTCAATTGTAAATTCAAGTCTTTCTTTTAGCTAATAAAAATAAAAATTGAATTAATTTAGTTAAACTTTTAAAAATTTAGTGGAGAAAAAAAATATAAAAATATGCATGACCTTGAGATTGAGTTTTTTTTTTTTTTTTTTTCCCCTCGACTTCATAAACAAACGTTATATCTTGAATATTAATTAAATTAGCAATCAACCTTAAAATTTAAAGAAAATGTTAATCTTAAATATAATTTTATGACCCTAAGTAGTGTAAAATTCTCAATTTTCATAATTTCTAAAAATATATACATTTAACAAAACCCCCCATATACTTAAAAAAAAAATTATAGATGACAACTACTACTACTATGATTATCATCATTATTTTAAATTGAGTGTAATACTTAAAATACCATCAACGTGCACACACATATTATTTAGTATATGCACGAATTAAAAAGTATATAAAAATTTATATTCAATGAGTTTTTTGGATTATGCTAAAATATCAAATTAAACTTCTCAAACAATAAGATTATCAAACAAAATTGATCATTATTCAAATTCGAGCAAATATAGTTGACATATTATTATTAGTCATAGTCATTGTCCGAACCTAATCCGCGTTTAATAACCCGTGTGTATATTCGTAAAATACTAGAATATGGATAACGGTAAATAATTTAATTGTAATATCAAAAATCTGTAGATGCTAAGAGATTATAAGTATTAAAAATGAAAGTTCGATTTATAAGTACACACCAAACAAATTTGTTGAAATATAATTATTAGTTGTATTTACATCTCATTTTTTTTTTTTTTTTTTTTTTTTTTTTTTTTTTTTTTTTTTTTTTTTTTTTTTTTTTTTTTTTTTTTTTTTTTTTTTTTTTTTTTTTTTTAAATATATAAACCACAAGGTCAATTTATTTAATTAACTCTAAATTCAACACCTTGAAAGGTACTTGTCGACTATAAACCATGAAAAACAGTCTTTAGTGGAGATGTTTTAATGGAATCATGATAGGTCCATGAGGTCAAATCGTTTGGCCTATACAACAACTAATGGGAATAATGATGGGAATTTTGGACGTTATTCTAATTTCAGTCTTTTTGAGTATCGCAATTTAGTGTACCCCACACCATAGGCGGTTTCGAATTTTGACAAAAAAAAATAATGGAATCTTATTCCAGGAAATCCTCCCCACTTTACTATTTTATTTTATTTTTATCTATTTTTAATTTTTTTACAAACCATGCCACCTATCTCACATGTATCTGATGAGACTTAAACTTACTACCTCTAGGTTAATAGATAACTCACATACCACTTGGCCAAAAGACATTTCGTCTTTACAATTTTTTAATACACGTCATGTTTATCCCAAAAAAAGTTTGAGCACAATAAACAAACTATAAACGCACACTTCTAAAGGAAAATGACACTTCGTATATCCTTTAACATTTTTTCTTGACTCATCATGCATTGTGACATAAAATTTCATTCATTTTTTATTTTACACTTTTATAAATAGAGTAATAATTAATAGTTAGGCGTAAATAATACACTGTTAGATGTTTTTCTTGCTTTTTCGAACAAATGTTTTTCTTGCTTTGTTATTGCGTAGTTGCAAAAAGGTAATAATCAATTTACACCATATACATATTATCTTAAATGATATACACATAAAAAAACTTTTTTATACAAGTTTTTAGAGTTTTAAATATATTTTTTAATCTCTTATAGTTTTTTTATGTGTTAAATATTAAAACTTGTATATAGTTTAGTTATTTATTGTCCGCTTTGTTTAGTATAAGGTCTTGTGGGATTGATCTTGATTTTACGTGGTGTCTTATTTGTGACTATGCTTTAGAACCCGCCCAACACTTATTTTAGCCTATGAGTTTGCAAATAACCTCTGAATCATGATTAATAATTGTTGAGGGCTCGATGAGTATCAAAATACTCTTATTGACTTATTCTCATGAGCAGACACGGTGCAACTAACAAACTCGCAAAGATGTTGTTTTGATGCAGTCATTCAAACTGCCGGATGGTTCATTTGGCGATATAGGAACAAAGTATGCTTTGATCCGCATCCTCTTAGGAAAGACACTCTTATTAACAAAGTTAAGCTTCTTTCTCATTCTAGGATTCATTGTAAAAATACAAGATTAAGGTCATGTTTGGCAACAGCGTTTAGGAGCGACAAGCGGTAAGCGGTTTGGTTAAAAATCTTGTTTGGCAACAAAGCAGATAAGCCTTTTTGTTTGGAGATTATTTAGATGAAATTCCTAGCGCCAAACTATACATAACTAATTTATCACTAAGTGGTATTTGGTACTTCTAAATTTTCAAAAAGATACGTAACAGTTAAGATTTTAAATGGTACTTCAAATAATTGTATATAGTTTTTTGAGTTTTCATTTTTGTAACATGCATTGTTGTGTCTTTAACCAAATATTTTCAGCAACATATTTAAGATTGGGGCTAATATAGTCAAATTTTAAACTGAAAAGGCATAGACTAAAATGTACATCAAGATAGGGTCACAAATACATAGCTTTTCCTTTGGCCCACAAGTAAACACGCATGTGGCCATTTTGTTCTTCTTCCCCATAGAAACAAATCCACTCTGTCTTTTTCTAAACATTAAACAATAAGCAAAACCAAATAATAATAATAATAATAATAATAATAATAATAATAATAATAATAATAATAATAATAATAAAAAGCCGGATGTTCTCCATCATTAACATAACCTAATTTGATGCATTGGGTTGTCGATCGGTTCGCCCATGGCCAAGATTGAAGACTTTGTGAAGCGTGGCGGAAATCAAGCTACGGTAGTTGGGCCTATTGGGGGTGGCTGAGCACCCGACAGCTACCCTACTGGCTCCGCCTCTAGTTTGCATAATGATTTGGCATTGTGTCTATGACGCATACAAAGCTTTTTGTCGTAGTAATATATTCATTACTCCGTATATTGGATATGTTCGTTGTTATTAGACATAATCATATTGGTGAATGATAATTAGCTATCAGTTAACTATAGTAGTCTGTTTATCAATATCATAAAGTAAATAGTAACTATAAAACAGGGCCACATCACCTAATTACCAAAGTAGTGACTTATATTACCTAACAAATGAACAAACTAACTTGCTTTGATTCATTCATTAAAAATACCCTTGATAAGACCTGATTATGTTTTGTTTCATTTGGCAGATATAGCTTATCTGACTAACCTAGAAATGTTGGATTTATCTGGTAACTTGTGGTTCAATACCAGTAACCAAGGTAAATCAAGATTTTATTTTCGAGACATGGAAACTTTTATGAAATTTACTACTAATAACTAAAAATTTGAAGGTCATGGTTACTACAAGAATTTTGTACCATTTTGCAGATTGTAAGAGTCTAACCAGATTAAAAAGGTTGAAGAGTATATCTCTTAGGGAATCCAATTTCAACAAGAACATCATATCATGTTTAAGTGCACTTCCATCACTCAACACTCTTAATCTTCGGGGTTCTCATTCATTAGCAGGCTCATTCCCCTTTCAAGGCATGTGTACTTACATGATCCTTATATACAAAACTATAAGAATAAATAATTCATCAATCTAACATATTAGCTCTTTTTATGCAGAATTAACCGGACTGAAAAATCTACGAACACTCGACATGGGAAACTGTGGCCTTGACTCACCACTAGTATATAATGGTTAGAGTACTATATATTTGTAACCGTTTATTATTCACATGTTATTGGTGCACCAATTAACGTAATGTTTTCTGCAGTTGTAAGTTTTATATATAGGGTATCATTAAAATAAGAGCATCAATCTTCCTAGCAACTTACAAATAATCATCCCAAAATTCTTCTAATAACAAAAACAAATTCTTTTAAAAAATTAGATTCTCATTTAAATACTTTTAGAAGCTACATATAATATTTGTGATTTTTAGAATGATTAAAATTCAATTATCATATAATTACTAAGCCATTGATTGTATGAGTCATTGATTGTGATTATCACTAATGTCAAAAAATTTTGCGAATAAAAGTGCCTTTTGACAAACTTTAGATACAAATAAATATAAGTATGTGTTATTTATATTACTAGCAATTTTAGATTCGCGTTCTCCTTGAAGAGAGCTTCGTAATGACTTCTCTATTCTTTTATCTAATTATCATTTAAAGGGTTTATCTTGTGTTTCTACCATTTCTGCCTATTTACACTTTATTATTATTATTATTGTTATTATTATTATCATTATTATTATATTTATTATTATTATTATTATTTTATTTTTTTTATTATAAACATCAATTATTATTGTTATTATTATTATATATTTTTTTTAATAAAAAATACACTCCCTACCCATAATAATCATCATAATCACATGTGATCTTATTGATTATGATAGTTTTATTCCAAAAAATAATAATAATAAAAATAAAACTAAATAAATAAATCTGATACGAGTATTAATGTCTAGGATATACATTTGGGGATTGCCAGGGAAGGGCAAGAATGGTGGCGGGGTTAACCCGGTAAAGCTGCTTACATCTGAGTCAATATAAGTTGCCCCTCCCCATGTAATGTGAATAGGGAAAACCTCATTTGATATAAAATGCTGGAAATAGAAGGCTATTTGATTCACATTGCCTGTGATCTCAGGAACCATGAGTGGTCTATTGCACTTGACCCTAAATGGGAATTTCTTACGCTCAGACACCATGAGGTTTTTGGGTGCTTTTCCATCCCTCAAGTTTTTATCCTTATCCTCGTGTATGTTGTATGCTGCAGCTCTTGCTGAAGGTTTGTAATGCCCATTGCTTTTTTCATTTCATCTTAAGAGATTAAGGAAAGTACGTTTACACTTGATCAAAGTTCATCCTTTTAAAGAGTGGTTTTCAAGTGTACTTACTGCTTAATTGCTTTGTCGTTGTCAGAACTTCAGGATATGCCTAGTTTAGAGGTCCTAATCTTGATGGGTAACATGTTTAGTGGAACACTAACTATGAAAGGTGAGNTTTTTTTTGTTATACTAGTTTATAGATATTACTATTTTAAGGTGGAAAAAATATATTAACTGTTATTCTCATCTAGCTTTGGCATCTTTCACCAATCTAAAGATCCTAGACCTGAGCTTCAACAATCTAACTGGAAGCATTCCAACAGAAATACAGGCAATGTCATCGCTTCAAGTTTTATCTCTTGCTGGAAACAGTTTAGATGGCGCACTACCTGAATATGGTAATTACTTACAAAGTTTTTAATTACTTACAAAGTTACATAAACTTTTATGCTTATGTTTAGGTAATCAATTAATATGATTTATATATATGGAAAGTTTACTTCAAATGTAACAAAATACTTTAAATTTAATTAGCCAAAAATGTGTGTAAGTGAGAGTCCGTGCACTTCAAGTTACATACAACATATTGATTCTTCCTAAATGTAATACCTATATGTTCTCTTTTCTAACAGGTTTATGCGAGTTGAAGAAACTCCAGGAATTGGATCTGCATGCAAACAATTTTGAGGGAAACCTCCCTCAATGTTTCGACAAATTTTCATCTCTTAAGCTGTTTGAGATTTCTTCAAACAAGTTTTCGGGAATAATTCCGTCATCCCTCATTTCTACTCTCACATCTCTCGAGTACCTTGATTTTAGTCATAACAAGTTTGAAGGTTCCCTCTCATTCTCCTCATTTGCCAATCATAGCAAACTTGAAGTAGTTGAATTCATAAGCGACAATGACAAATTTGAGGTGGAAACTCAAGAGCCTATAGGCTGGGTTCCAATGTTTCAGTTGAAAGTTCTTTTGTTATCGAACTGCAATGTGAATAGGGCTAAAGGAAGAGTTGTTCCTTCATTTCTACGTTCCCAACACAAGTTACGCGTACTCGACCTGTCTCACAACTTCTTGGATGAACCATTTCCAACTTGGTTAATTAACAACAATACAATGCTGGAAGTCTTAAACCTGAGGAACAACTCATTTGGTGATAGAATTCATATGCCACCGTACAGAAATGTTCATCTTAGGAAACTGGATATATCCGGAAATCACATGATAGGTACTATACCGAGTGATATAGGAAAGTTCTTTCCTGACTTGAATTTTCTAAATTTATCAAGGAATGCTTTAAGTGGTGATTTCCCATCATCAATTGCCAATATGAGTGCGTTAATCATATTGGATTTATCTGATAACGAAATATCAGGAGAAGTGCCACAGGAATTGTTTACAGGTAATCGTCCGTTTGGTGTGCTTGATCTATCATACAACAAATTACATGGAGATGTACTTTCAGGAAATTTAAGTTTGCATTGGTCTTTTAATTTTCTTCTATTAAACAATAACTACTTCACGGGTAAAATTGAAAATGATGCCAGCAAAAGTTTTCAGTTATGGTCTTTAGATATCAGCAATAACTTGTTTTCAGGAGTGTTGCCTGATTGGATGAGCAACTCAATTTCCTTAAGTACACTATCAGTTAGAAATAATAGGTTTGAAGGAAAGTTTCCTTGTGGAATAGCTTCATTCTTGTTTCTTGACGTCTCAGAAAACTTTCTCTCAGGGCCCATCCCCTCATGCTTAGATTTGCAATGGATAAAACATCTTCACTTAGGATCTAACAGATTCACAGGATCGATTCCCAGAACCTTCCAAACAATGATTGGCGTTTTGACTTTGGATATTGGCAACAACTACTTGTCGGGAAAGATTCCAGAGTTTCTAGGTCTTTTATCCAATTTAAGGATTCTTCTGATGAGGAAAAACAACTTTAGTGGCTCTATTCCGACGCAGTTGTGCCAACTGAGTAATGTGACTTTGGTCGATCTATCTGGTAACTCGCTTTCTGGCTCAATACCTCCTTGCCTACAATCTTTTGCTAGTCCTAGTTCCCTTTCTTACAAACAAAAAACCAGAACCAAATATTCTTGGAGTTCCTCTTATGTGTATTTCGGTACTTTAAAGAGCTGGTCTGCTACTGACCAAGAAGGTGATATCGTCTTGGAGACACGTTACGAAGTTCGTTTTACAATAAAAAGGATGTCTCGCTTTTACAAAAGTGACGTCCTAGATCATATGAGAGGATTAGATCTTTCAAATAACAAACTAACGGGTGAAATACCACAAGGATTGGGGTGGTCATTAACCCAAATTTGTGTGTTGAACCTTTCACACAACCAGCTGACGGGTTCTATCCCAGAAGAGTTATCAGATCTTGCTAATCTGGTGATGTTAGACCTCTCTTCAAATGGTTTAAGCGGAAATGTTCCATCACAACTGACTAACCTCTCTTATATAGCTTCTTTTAATGTTTCTTACAACAATCTATCAGGCAGACTCCCAGATATTAAAGGACAGTTTAGTACCTTTAACGCAGAGAGCTACAAAGGGAATCCACTTCTTTGTGGAATCCCCCTCGAGAAGAAATGTGCCAGTACGTCACCAGTGACTATTCCACCAGGGGATATACCATCAGCTAAAGAAAGCGAGAAATGGTATGATATTGATATAATATGGTTCTTTGGTAGTTTAACTGCAACATGGGTACTGTACTTATTGGGGTTTGCCACAATCCTCTACACCAATCCTAGATGGCGCCGATGGTGGTTGTTGATAATCGAAGAAAGGATGTATACGTGTTATTACTTCCTAATTGATTGGGTAAGCAGGCCCTCTGTGTTCTTTCGTAGGTAGGGTATGTTCAAGATTATGAATGCTAAGTTTTGTAAAACTCATGTAACTTATGAGTGAAGATCTGAGTGTATTTGTACCTAATGGTTGAAATCTTAATACGATATATGTGTATTAAAAGACATGTACGATACTATAAATGTACTTCTACTTGTAAGGCCCAAGTTGTGCATGTTATGTTATATGGCATTATAATATTGGTACTTTCCAAATCTATCATTATTTAATCAAAAACATTTCTATCAACCAAATTGGAACACTTATGAAAGCACATTGCTATTCTACAACTTTAAAAAACTACACGTACCAAAATGATACACTTTGAAAAATACATTGCTATTCTACGACTTAATCCCTTTATCTTTATTAGCGTATAACTAAAATATAGTATGAATTTCAATCCTGAAAACATATAACATGTCCGAAACAGTGCATGAATGTCAGACTATGAAATTCAGTCCTCGTGACCGAAATGATAAAGAAAAAAAATTGATAAAAGTGGATGGTTCACTTCATTAGTACTTTCATGTTACATTATTTTCGAAAGACCCATTAATTAAATCACCTAGCTTGATGGACTACAAACTTTGGGCTAACATTTACACCCTACTAGGCCTAAGAGTTCCTAAAACATAATCTGGGTCTTTTAATATTGGAGTTTATTTGTGTACGTTACAAGCAGAAGAAGCAACATATAATAAATGTACAGTTGTTTATAACATATAATATAATGTCGTGTGCAAATAACATCCCTTTGTATATTAGTTGACGTTATCCCAAAAACTAAATAACATAGAAGCAAAGGTTTCTCATTTCAATCATTTTTCAGTTTTTTTGTACTAGGTAGGGACATCACACGAGCCATCTTTCGTGACCAAGTACATTACAGACTCCAGTGTATGGCTAGAATGGCTAGCCACAAGAAGTTTGCAGGTTTGAATTCGAACATAATACCAATTATTTGAAGTCACATACTTTTGCCACTACACTATCTCCGTGAGATTCATTTCAATCATGTTAAAAGCATACATAGGTTACAACATATTCGGGATCAATTCTTATTCAAGACTATCATCCAATCTAACAGCTTATATTTTAACTTTGCCAGAGTTAAATGAGATAATAATTAATCAGGTATTTTAGGGAATTGAAGTAAATTAGCCGAGAGCTCACAAGGTTATAATAATATTTAGGAAAGAAAATTTTCTCTTTTAAATGATTATGGCTTTGTAACACCTGGTATTAAAAAACATCCATAATTAATATGGAAGTACATGCATGCAGACGTATATGGTGGTTAAATCTTGGGTGTATTCTTGGTTTGTACCTTAGTACCATCCATAATATCATATGCTTTTGTCTGGTCCCTTCGCTTACTTTACACAAACCTCCCATCTTTATTGACACCTCGTGATTCCCCTCTTCTGCCCCATACGCACCATTCTTGTCTCTATATACACACATGTGTGTCTCTATTTCTTCATTGATTTCTTTTTACTTCTAAAGTTCTGATATTCAAGGGGGGTTTTGTACAATTATCTACGTCCACTCACATTATAAATATATATAATAGGCAAACATGATGTGACACTAATTGTATACTTGATTTTTTTTTAAAAGTTGTTATCTTGGCTGCTATTGGCTGCAAGGATGTAATTAGCATCTTTAAGTAGCCCATTAGTGTTAACAACCATGGGTGGCGAAAGCCCATTGGTTCCCAAACATGCCCAGCTAAACTGTTCACATATTAGCAATGCTAATTGCCCTAAATGCAGAAAACGTGGGTTTTCAACACCTATTGCAGACCTACACTACGTACAATCAAATCTCAGCCATCCATGTGTGAAGTAAGCACCAACTCAAGTATGGTAGCAATGTACAATAGCTGTTGAGAAGGTTCTTGAAGTACTATTGATGTATATACATCTTCATTATTGTACAACGTATACAACACAAAACACAAACACAAAACAGAAATACAATACCAAATCCACCGCCCCATGATTTCTTCCTCATAAACACATACAAACCACAATCAAAACTACCGGCTGTGATATCCCAAAAAAAATGGCACAAACATCTTCAAAAAAATTTGGTGACATCCATGGAGAATCGATGAGTTCCGTTTTGGGGTGGGGGATCTGTTATGAGCTCCGATGGTGTTCATTCTGTTGCTTCGATGGTGTTCATTTGCATCCGTTTCTCAGTAGGATTATAAGCGTTTCAAGTTGAGGGTTAGGTATTTAAGGTACGTTTTATTTATGGTAATTTTCTTTTTGGTGGAGCATTTTTTGCGACATTAATTCCTTGAAGATGAATGATGTGATTCATTGTTGCATGTGTCAATAGGTATCTGAATTATTTGGGGTTTTGATGATTTTGTTAAATATTTTGGGGATGAAGATTATTCAATTAGGATTGAGGCAGGGGAATATGTTTTTAGTTTAAGGATATAGTTTAGAATGATTTTTAAAAGTTAGGAACTTTCTCAGCTTATAATGATCCCCTTTTATATTTAAGCTCAGTTAACACTAATAAACATTTTAGAATTTGGAAGAAGTGACAAAGCTTATTTTTATTTATTTGATATGGAAAACTGTGGTTAGGATTAGAAGTGGCATAAATAGAATTAATGAATTTGATTCGAGTTAAATTTAGAATTTTAATGTTGAAAAGTTTGTTGCTTTCTCATGTTAATGTTATATGTAGGTTTCAGTCAGGATTCCGGTGCGGAGGGATTAAGGAACTGGAAGTGTATTCGTATTGTTGTTGAAGGTGATCAAGTATTTTTTTTTTACATTCTTTATAGTCGAACGTGTATACATATTATAAGTGATGTTTGATTTTGTCTTCGCAAATCAATCAATACAGGGGTATCTGTTTCATATTATGTAATTTCAGTTTATTGGTCTTCACATCACAAGCTATTGTTTTACTATGAGATTGCTAATTCAGGTGGTGTTAGGAATTGCTTATAAAAGTAGCAAGTTTCTAAAAAATTGCTTTGGGTTNAAACAATCTTTCCAAATTTATATGCAGTTTTTTCTGTAAATAGTGAATGGGTCAATATGATTACACGAATATAGTTATAATAGTCCCATACCTCGCTTCTGCGGGATTAGGTATTGCTTTTGTTCAATATAGTCATAAATTATGACTCATAATAGCAACCAATGTATTTGAACAAAAATGATTTAGGTTGTTTTTTGAAATAAAATACACTTTGTGCGACTTTTGACCCGTTCTATGTTAAGCTAATAAATTTTAGTTTAACTGTTAGACGCGTTAGAGATAAAACACAGTATGCACCCGGTCACTTATAAATGGGTTAAAGTTGTAGCATTTTAAGAACATCATGAATATTTTGCTTTTACTTAATTCATGTTTATTGACAATGGCAGTTGACCAATTTCTACGAGCAACATATTCGGTATGCATCTGAGTGAACGTCAATAAGCACCATGGAACTATGGATCGGAGTCTTATCTTTATTTTCTCAGAGATGCAGATTTTGGAAAATGTCTTTAGAATGCAGCTTGGCGGGGCAAGCATTAACTACTATTTTACAAGATATGTTTTACATGTGTATTAAAAGACCTCTTTAAAGTTTGCCAAGGCAAGACTCTAAAGAGGATGCTTGAGTTTTTAATGGAGATATGGATATCAGTTTCATATTGGTGATAACTAAAACGATTTTTTTTCGGGTTTCATCGCATTTTTCTACAAGATAATCTTCTTTTAAAAACTCATATTGCTTCATGTCCATCCAAGTTTCTGTATTGTGCCACTAAATTTGGTTTTTTGGTGCCGTCGGCCAATCGAATTTGCACCAGTGAATTGTCTCCATTGTCTTTTAGAACTGTCTATAGAAGGTACGTGCTCTCACTATGATACTAATTTAAGGTGTAAAATTTTCAAGATATCACTGCTCTTTATATAATAGTTATTACATTAGAAATTTTTGTGGAAAGGTTGGAATTTTGGTCGTTATATGAAGAAAAATAAAGACAAAATGTAGATGCATATTCTTAGCCGCTTATCGAGTTTGTTTACTAGAAAAAGAAAACATATAATTAATGCAGAATACTTTACTAAAAGGCTATAATTAGAATGTCATTTTTAGAATCTGTTCATGATGTTTGTGGCTGATGTTTACGCCTGTTTGTGGCTGATGTTTTTGTTGCAAAATGAACTGGTATAAGTTTTTTGTTATTAGGAACCGATAATAATTATGAACATGTTTTTCCAATTTGTAAAGGTGTGTACACAACTTCCATATAGCGTTTTCATTTTTATGTTTTTTTAGCTTTTGGGCCTGCTCTTAGTTTGCTGAAATCCCAAAAGGCGAAAGAATGTGCTAAATATGGACTGTGATGGCATCCTATTTCTCTAATCAATCACGTACTGTCCCCGACAAAAAACTTTATGGTTAACAAAGAGGTATCTTTAACAGACAGTTATGTTCTGTATGCACTTTTTTGTTATTCTCATTTATAACAATTTATGCCTTTTATAGGAACCGTTCGACCATAATACACTCCTCTCAATCATAACAATTATGACAGCAAGGCGCTACAGGCCCGTGCCCAAAGTCATACGTAGAACGATGCCCGCAAGACCACCATGACCGCATGAAACCACGCCAATTGACTCATGTAGTTTGACGGCCATAGTGTAACAGGAGGTAAGAAACATTAAACATTTTTACATCTTTTTGTTGTCTAATGTAATTAGAAGGTATATTTTTATTGTCATTAGTGGGTTTAAATTTTCAAATTTTAACATATAGTAGCGACCATGATCTCCATATGACTAGAGAATGAGTGGTATTCATGGAGGTACATAGTCTGCGATGGCCAGATATTGCCCAATCCATGTCGATTAAGCTTAAAGGATAAGTTAATAAGATAGTAAACTTTTAATTACACCATTGACACTAAAACTGCTCATCTAGAAAAGTCGGAATCTATATTTTAATATGTTCAAATAAGCCAACTTCGATTTCTGTTAAATCCCAGTTTACGTGAGCAAGTGCTAGAAGACCACTCACAAGTAACTTGATATTGTACTACATCTTCATGGGTGTTTATCTTCATCCCTTTTTTTGAGCTTTTACAACTTTGGATAAATTCAGGAATATCTTATTTATCCAGAGCACATGAGGATGAAGCTAGGTTGCAGTTACATTCAACACATGAAGATGCGTTGACAGAATTGCAATGCGCAGCTAAGGAAATCAATGACGTTCCACTGGTCAGAATGGCAGGTATTCTTTTTGTGGAGAGAATGAGGAACAAGATGACTACATGGCATGATGACCTGTCAGTTTCAGACCATATTCTTTAAGATGCGTCCAGCCATCAAACTGAATGGATATACTTCCCGCCAACTAAGGTTGATTAAGTGGGTAATGTTTTTATTTATTTATTTTTTTTGAGTAACTATGTTTTATGGTAGAGTCAATGAATTTGCATAAGATGTATTATCAACTTTTGTTAACAGCAGTATGTATCAATTTATTGTTGTTGGGCGCTTACTTATATTGAGAAATACATCGATGTTGAAGACAAATTCATAAGTTAATAGCTATATATTAGTGATAAGACTAGGATAGAAGTGTTCAGTTTGTTATATGGCCAGTAGGAGTCTTGATTACATGCAATAAAATGGTTACATATATTTCTTGGCGCGCTCTAAATAATTGCCCTTTTTCTATAGAGTACATTCATACAGATACGAAGTTGCAACAGTTAATTACAAAAAAAGCTTTATTATACCTTAAAACGCGATAAGTAAAAAAAATTTACAATCTAAAAAAACATACATAACAAAGTATCAACAAACATAGCAATAAAATGACCGCACCGCAGCATCGCGCGGGCTATTTTGCTCGTTCATTGATATTGAGAAATATAGTTATGTTTGTTTGAATAGCATGCTTAAGATAATCCCAAGTTCCTGATTTCAAATAGTACTAAAAAAAAGTGTTAGATGGTGAATCTAGTCTAAAGAAGGAAATTAAAATCATGTTTTGCTTTTTATATTCAAAAAAAGAATCCGAACTACTAAAAGTTTGTGAGTGCTTGTTTTCAGGTAAAAGCTACAAATTATCAACGTACTTTCCAATTTGTGCCGACTTGAAACGCATACTATTTTATTCAATGACTTCAACAACGTACTTTCAAATTCTGTTCCGAGATAACCAATATAACCTTGAAGTGACTATATTACCCTTGTACGGCCGCTAGTCCATTTCCATCGTTTGTCCTTTATACTAATGGCTGTTAGTCCTTTTGCACGTTTTCGTCCGTTTTCGGTTGTTTTTGCATGTTTTCGTCATATTTTACACATTTTAGTTCGTTTTTGCACTTTTCATCCGGTTTTACAAGTTTTCGTCCGTTTTTACACGTTTCATCCGTTTTTCCACGTTTTCGTCCGTTTTTATAGTTTTTCGTCCGTTTTTACAATTTTTCGTCCATTTTTATAGGTTTTCGTCCGTTTTTACACACTTTTGTCCATTTTTTACGTTTTAGTACGTTTTAACATTTTTTCGTCCGTTTTTACACGATTTTGTCTGTTTTTTACGTCTTTGTCCGTTTTTTTTATGTTGTTGTCTGTTTTTACACATTTTCGTCTGTTTTTGCATGATTTCGTCCGTCTTTAAAACTTTTCATCCATTTTTGAACGTTTTCGTCCATTTTTACGCGTTTTCGTCTGTTTTTACACGTTTTTGTCTGTTTTTACACGATTTCGCCCGTTTTCATACTTTTTGCTCATTTTCATCTATTTTTACACGTTTTCATTCATTTTGCATGTTTTCGTTCATTTTTATATATTTGCATTCCTTTTTACATGTTTTCGTTTGTTTTTGCACATTTTCATCTATTTTTATTCGCTTTTGCACGTGTAAAAATGAACGAAATGTGTAAAAACGAACGAAACCGTGGAAAAGCAAATGAAAACATGTAAAGATGAATAAAAATGTATAAAATGGGCGAAATCGTGTTAGAACGAATGAAAACGTGGAAAAACGGATGAAAAAGTGTAAAAACAGACGAAAAGGTGCAAAAACGAATGGAAACGTGTAAAAACGAACGAAAACATGTAAAAGCAGATGAAAACATGTAAAAACAAATGAAAACGTATAAAAAAGGATTAAATCGTGTAAAACGGACAAAAACGTGTAAAAACGGATGAAAGCGTATAAAAACAGACGAAACATGCAAAAACAAATGAAAACTTGTAAAAACGGACGAAAACGTGTAAAAACAGACAAAATGTATAAAAACGAATGAAAACGTGTAAAAGCGGATGAAAACGTGTAAAAACTGATGAAAACGTATAAAAACGACTGAAAACATGTAAAAACTAACGAAAATGTGTAATAACGGACGAAAACGTGTAAAACCGGATGAATATGTGCAAAAATGAACTAAAACGTGTAAAAACAGACAAAAACGTGAAAAAACTGATGAAAACGTGCAAAAGAACTAACGGCCGTTAGTATAAAGAACTAACGATGCAAAAGGACTAACGGTTGTACAAGGGTAAAATAGCCACTTCAGGGTTATATTGGTTATCTCGGAACATAATTTGAAATTATGTTATTGAAGTCCTTGAATAAAATAGTATGTCTTTCAAGTCGGCACAAATTGAAAAGTATGTTGGTAATTTGTAGCTTTTACCCTTGTTTTTATCAAAATGTTGTAGTTATAGATGGAAATTGTAAATGGCGTTCTTTGTTTCCGTAGTTAAATTTAATTGAGGTAGGAAAAGATTTCCTTTTAAAGTAAACAGCGAAATAGACGTGATTTCTCAATTTTCCCGGTTTATATAAATGTCAAAAACGTGGATTATTATTATCTCTTTGTTAACAAAATTCAAACAGTTTATATTCCTAGCGACCAACTATGAAAATTATTTTCCGTTATCATTCAACGTAGTCTAACATGAGGATTTTTTTCGTCATTTTGTTTGTTTCATCATCCCTTTTACGTATCTACTCTCCCTTAACAGTAAGTAATAATCATATACAATTAAAAAAAAAAAAAAAAAAAAAAAAAAAAAAAAAAAAAAAAAAAAAAAAAAAAAAAAAAAAAAGCCCATACACACATACACAGACATCTTGAAATTCAGACACAGCAACAACATCAAGAAAGTATCTTCACGAAATTAATACACAAAAAACAATCACATCATAAAAATAGAGAACGATTGGTGTGGTTGCAAGTGGGACAACCAAAATGACGAAAAAAACCCTCATGTGAGACCCACGGTAGTACATCGACGCCATCTAATCGTAACTATTTGCCTCTTTTCTATATAATATATATAGCAGCGCAATAAGAATGCCAAACCTAATGAGGCATCTACATCAAAAAGAGGTAATATGAAAATGACTAACTCATTTGATGTATTAAGATCGCTGGAAGTGGATCTTACGGCTCATGAAGAGACCTCAAATCCAAAGAATAATAAACAAAGAGCTAGTCTTGAAAATTCCAAAGTGCATGTTAATGAGGGCAGCGTGAGTGATGTGGAGGAAGTGTATGATGAAACTGCGCATTTCATGGCACCTAAAAGTACGAAAGAATGAAGTGGTATTGGAAAATGGAAATAAGCGTTCTGATGCGTGGTTTTGTAACCTTACAACAGGTTTTACCTCTCGAGGGATCTCAAGAGGCTTACAACCCCACCAGGCAGTGTACCTGACCGATGTAGTATAGGATAGTGGTAAGTACGGGGGATTGATCGTTCTCTCACAGGGAATAGTGTTCGTTAGGATAGAAAAACTACTCTAATAGGTCTAAGGGTGAAGGAAGATTCTTTTTGTATTTTTTATATTTTATGGAAAGCAAGTAAAATCTCGGTTTTGGAAGAAGGGCGGAATTAGTTGCTAGTCAACTAACCCAAGTTTACTACTTATGCAAATTAAAATAAAATAAATATCTAAACTATTGTGGTTGTGAAAACAATATGGAGAAAGTTGTGTTTACTTAGATTTCATTACTCCCTAACTATCTTTTACCGGTTAATTGATATGTATGTTACTTGTGTGGATGAAGGGTGTATTCCTAATAACTCATGGAGTGGCATACATATCTCTCCAATTCTATGAGCTCTTATCTCGCCCTATGCCATGCACGGCACAACCATAGGGGTTGTAAACAGTGGCTCATGCGTTAAATACTACCTTAATAGCCTAGTATGCCTTGGCTACATGTTTCCCAAGACGTTCAAGCACGTTACCATAAAGGAGGTTGGCCAGTTTTCTTGAGCCTAACATTGATGGAACAATCATCCCAACAAACAACAACACACACCAATTAACCAATAATTAATAGTTAGGTTTCATTAGATCTAAGCAAACACTAGAGAATTTAGCTACACATGTTAATTAAAAGACAAGCAAAAGAGATAATCAACCAACACATAGACATATTGATTGAATTAAAGTGAAGACTTATCTTTAATTAAGCATGAGGGTTCCAAGGGTTGGAAACCCTAAAAAGTACAGAAAATTCGTCTTTAGGGTTTGCCCTAAAAGTTCTCCACAAAGTTCCACACTAATGAATGAAAATTAGAAAACTATATATAGATTTTACACTCTGACGGCGTCAGGTTATAAGGGCTGACGCCGTCAGCTCGCCGCCATTAGGTTTCTCGGATGGCCTAGATCCACTTCTGACGCCGTCACCTTATAAAACCTTCTGGGCCGTCACTCTTTAAAATATAACCTGACGGCCTACTTTTCCTAACACCTGACGGCGTCAGGTGTTAATTCCAAAATTTCCTCTGGCCCGTCATTTGAAAATTGGATTCCACTCTTTTGTCAAGGCTTTCTGACGGCGTCACCTTGTGACTTCTGACGCCGTCAGGTTGTAAATCTTCATCTTTTGAGACTTTGTCGTTTTCTTCACTTTTATGCTCCAAAAACGTCCGAATATGCATGTTTTCCAGAATTCCTCTCAAAAGTACCTAAAATGACAAAAGGAACGATTTAGGGCAATATTTGATCACATTTATACGAATTAGGGCTTAAATGACCCCCTAAAAGCGTAACACTTTTCGTCTCATCAAATACCCTTACACTTGAGATTTGCTTGTCCTCAAGCAAATGAGCTTTTATTCCAATCAAAATATGAGTTAGGGGTCATTTAACACGAATATAAAAGTAATTACAACAAATAGTTATTAGACCCTAATCATAACAAGCACGGAAATCATACACTAGCACCTCACAAATAGTGTTTGGATTCTCACATCTCTCAAATGTCATAAAGTTTATATCTCATAAATGGAAACGGAAAATAACACTCACTACCTGTCATAGCAAATAGATTACCATAGGCTTGGGAAAGGATCAATTACTCCTCCACTAGGCGTAAGCACCTAAGATAAACTATCAAAGAGGGCTTTATAAAGGGTTGTAACGTAAGGTGTAGGGATATGATAACACGGTTTGGTTGGAATAAGGGGTATTTAGTGGTGGCAAGTTAATTATCATGATCAAATACATGCACTCTACATCGTTGCTTAAGTCAAGACTCGACTCAATCTTAGTCTAAAAATGAAATAACAAAAACTAAAAAGGAACATAAAAGGAAACGGGATGGTAGTCCGTATGTTTTTCTTCTTTCTTTTTCATATTTTTTTGTATTTTTCTTGCTTTTTCGATTTTTTTTTCATACACTCTTGCCCTACCATCCAAAATAATACATCATAGGGGAGTTGCATTCCCCTTACACTTGAATCTTTACATAACTTTACAATCACTATTCTAATGACTCGAATTAAGATAATCGAAAAACTTGGAGTACTTTTTAAAACATTTAGCACGTATGGGGGTGATAATGTTGCTCTTCCCCATTACTTCATTACACTAGTACTTTACCCATGAGTCCCAATCGTCCCAAAACAATATGTACAAGGATATGACTTAACTTAGCAACCATATAATTGACCGGATAATTAACTAAGGGTTTAACAAATGTTTTCACAATAATGCACCAAAGGTGGGTGCATACAAGGTAGGCTAAGGCGATTTGGTGTACTTTTGGTGGGGTGTAACAAATTCTCACTTTGAGTAAGATGCTCAAAGGTCGAAACGAAAGGATAGGCTCGGAAGGGTGTACTAGGGGTATCGTGTACAAAAATGGGTACAATGCAAAGGGTGTGGGAGAATTACTTGACCAATGAAGTCAATGTAATCATAACAAATATACGGGTGTAAAAACAATGGGTTAATCCTAATGCCTCTTATCATGTAGTAGATCTTAACTACACGAATGTAGTCTCACTTGTGGATTTGAGATGGTCCTAACGCAAGTTCTAGAATCTAAATACTACCGGTACTCACATCATAGCACCAAAGATGGATGCTTTTCCTACCAATTCTAGGGGCGACACATATTTGGGGTGGAAAATTTTTTTAGTGGTACGGTTTTGTGCTAGTCATACAATTTCCTATCCATGAGACGCTCATTAAGATCAAGGTTTCACTCCTAAATGTTGTAAAAAATTTTAAATTGGCGCTAAAATTGCCTTAACAAATATTTTTCTTGGTTTTATTACAAATTTACTATCAAACAAAGCAAAACATCAAGCGTAGGTATATTCTCAACGGTGCCTTCATTTACCCCCTTACACTTAAACCGAACATTGTCCCCAATATTCAAATAGACGTAAAAGTAAATAAGATGAAAGAATGAAATCAAATACTCCCCTGAATCGTTTGTTGTGGATAGTGAGGTAACATGGTTAGATCTTCTTCCAAGATAGACGAACGTTCAAAGCTTCCCTTCTAAAGTAATAAACGTCTTCTTATCAAAAATAACCTGTTAACCTGAAAAAGATAAAAGCCAACCTCGCGTAAAATCGGCGGTAAAAGCTACATAATAAGATATAATGCTTGTGGAATGAATATTTTGCAGAATTCCTGGAGATTATAAGTTAAATGATTGACAAAACTTTTTAAGTTTCTGGAAAAATACAAAACTTTCAAAAATTGCAGAAAATTATAACCTGACGCCGTCAGGTGTTAATCCTGACGCCGTCAGAAAGTTCTGACAGAATTCTCATGTTAAGCTTCTGGGAAAAATTCTGGAAAATCTAAATCTTACTTCCTGGATTTCCTGCAAAAATTCATTATGACTCGATACAAGCATTTGACTCAAAC
>LBNU01019775.1:19769-34564 GCA_014162995.1 Artemisia annua
TAACCATCAAAACGATTTCAATCTACCCTTTCAAAACACTTATGAGCAAGCACCATATTGCAATGGTGATTCATTCCAAAGTTCATCAAATTTTGAAAATTGTGGGGGATCGTTTGGAAATTCTTATGTTGAGCCTTATTCATGTTACAACTCTTATGGTTTTGACCCACCCCCACAAAAATCGTTTGAAGAAAGAATGCACGAAGCAAATAGGCTTTTTGAAATCAATGATAATCCTCATGGAAAGTATATGGAAGAATTACTTGCTGAGCTAAGATCGATTAAACTTCGACAGGCTTTTATTTATGACGATGATTCCGATGACGACGAGGAGAGAATAGTACCATTCAACGTTTTTCCTCAAATTGCACCTATCTGTCCTCCCGTAAGACCCGAGGATTCTATAACAATGGGGGACGAGCCTCTCGACACTATTCCGGCAACGGAATTAGACGAATTCAATAAGTCTAGTGTTGAGAACCTTGTCCCAATCCAAAGTGAGTCCGGGGAAACTACTAACGGTGATTTTGAGATTTTTGAAAATGATCGTCTTGATAATCTCGTTGATACGAATGATAAGCCGTTTGATGATACTAACTTTGATCCGGAGGGAGATATTCGTTTTCTTGAAAGTTTATTACATGAAGAACCATTACCTTCTCTCTCTCCGAAGAACGATGAAGTAACTAATGAGTCCGTTGATAATCATGATGAGATATGTTCCGAGTCTGACGAAGGTTACACTTCCTTGTCTTGTGGAGAAATCGAGTACTTTGAAGGAGAAATTTCCCCATGGGGCAATCCCACCTCATTTTCTGAACCTAATATTCCCGATTCTTCCCCAGAAGAGATCGATGTTCTTTCAAAAATTGATGAAACTTCAGATGAATCAGATGACCCAGTTCTTGAAACTTTCAAAACAACTTTCACCAATCCTCTATTTGATTTCGAACCAGATTTTACTATGATTTCAAATAATCCGCTCTTCGATATTCAGATTAAGGATAGTGACGAGTCTGTTACGGAACCCGAGGTTACTAATGATCATCATATGGATAATTCTCTTCACGATGAGTTTTTAACTCCAGCCGACCCGACTCCATCAAGAATTGTAGAAGTTTCTGCGCCTACAAAGTTGTCGTCTCCGAATGATCCTTCATCTTTTACCGTGGTTGATGCTTCATTATCGTTCTTTTCAGAAGATAAAATTTTTAAACCCGGTTTATCACCTTTTAAGGACTCTCATGGGCTCCTGCCCGACATCCTTGCTTCGTTCGTTACTATTGAAGATTTTGTTTATGAAACTTTGAAGAAGGATGATTATAAGACCAAGGAGAAAGTTGTGCTTAACCCGGAGGATCTCTTTGAATTTGACCTCGAAATCGTTGTTATGATCTTTCTTCCTTATCTTACCTATGCTGTTGTTTCACCCATCCGTCATTCCCCCGGGAATGAGGATGTTGTTTTTGATCCCGGCATCGTTACTTTTCAAGCCGTGTGTTTCATTTGCTCCCCCAAGGATAAGTAAATTCGGGGCGAGTCTAAGCTATACGACTCGTTACTAAACAAGCGCTTCGTGGGAGGCACCCCATGCTTATCCTTTTATTTCATTTTTATTATCTAATAAGTAACGAGAGGAGGGCGACCTCTTCCAATCTTGTGTTTGCTTGGTTGTTTGTGTTTGTGCAGGATTTCCCCAATTCATGATGACTCTCGTGCTCGTGGATCATCTCATCTCCACTCGAGTCCCATGTCTTGCTGCTGGAATGGAAATCATATATCCAAATCTTATTGACTAATGGTATCTTTGGCATACTTAATAAACGGCCTTAGATTTATTGTTAGGATTACCCTTACCTTGAAAACATTGAGGACAATGTTTATCTTTAGTCTGGGGGGTGAATCTTCGATTTGATTGACCTAGCACTTTCACCATTGTCGTTTACTTACGCAACCCCGTTTTTTTTCCACAAAAATCAAAAAAAAATTGAAAAATTTTGAAAAATTCCAAAGAAAAAAAAAATGAGAAAAATATAAAATTATGCAAAAATAGAATAAAAGTTTTGACACCGCGTTTGACTTTCCTACTAGGTAAGAGTGAGAATAAAAATTTTGACTTGATCCGGGCGTGTTGAGCCCTAGCTTGTCTCCCTTAACCAATATAATCTTTAAAAATGATTATGGCTAAGCATTCGCGGATCTCATTATTTGAGATTTTAAATTTGTGTAGAACGTGAAATGATAGAGTTTCTTTAGAAGTTAGATGCTAAGCATAGAGTAGTTGGATCTCTTTAAAGCTCATCGAAGGTACTCATGTCTTTTTGTTCCCACAAAATTGCTTCACCCCATAACTGTGCAAAATAATTAAAGATGTTAGGTTTAGCCGATGAGTAGTTCTTTATCTTCTTAAGAGAATCTTTGCTTGAAAAATTGGGTACACATCATGGATACACGTCAGTTGAGTTGTATTGTATTGTATAAGCGTAGTACGCATGAGGTTTCGGAGCTACCCTGAAGCCCGTTGTTATGTATGAGCTAAGGTGCATTAAGACTTCGGATTGAGATCGGGCCTTGGATCCTAGATTCCAACCCTAGCAGTTGGCGGTAGGTCTTGGATTGAAACCGTGAAGGTTCGGAGTCGAGAAGTTACTAAGGCAAGNCGCGGATCTCATTATTTGAGATTTTAAATTTGCGGAGAACGTGAAATGATAGAGTTTCTTTAGAAGTTAGATGCTAAGCATAGAGTAGTTGGATCTCTTTAAAGCTCATCGAAGGTACTCATATCTTTTTGTTCCCACAAAATTGCTTCACCCCATATATGTGCAAAATAATTAAAGATGTTAGGTTTAGCCGATGAGTAGTTCTTTATATTCTCGAGAGAATCTTTGCTTGGGAAATTGGGTACACATCATGGATACACCCCGTTATATCGAGTTGTATTGTATTGTATATCGTTGAATAAGCGTAGTATGCATGTGGTTTCGGAGCTACCCTAAAGCCCACTGTTATGTAAAAGCTAAGGTGCTTTAAGACTTCGGATTGAGATCGGGCCTTGGATCCTAGATTCCAACCCTAGCAGTTGGCGGTAGGTCTTGGATTGAAACCGTGAAGGTTCGGAGTCGAGAAGTTACTAAGGCAAGAAAAAGAAAGAAAAAAAAAGTGAAAAAAGTATCAAGAAAAGAAAAAGAAAAGAAAGAATAAGGATGTATGTTGAAGATTTATGGATCATGAGTTCTAGTGTTAAGACTAAAGTTGGTCGCGCGTGAGGTGCATGTTACGATCCTAGATCGGACGCATGAGGTGCACGTGAAATGTACTCGCCAACTTATGTCTATTTTTGATGTATTCCAAAGTCTTTGTATGTATCCAATATCCTTGATGTGGACCACATTTCTCTTGCAGACCTTCTTAAGAGAAGATCGATAACTACTTAGCGTATGAATTTGGTATCTTTATCGGATTAAAAAATTATGAAACGAGATGCTTATGAAGAAATTCATTTCTCTCACAAAAATAAAATAATGAGATACAAAAATAGGAAAATGGGAGCAAGCGGTACACGAGTAACTTCCATGAGTAGCGTTGGCATCTAATTTGTAATTAAACAATGATCCGTTTTTGCGCTTAGTTTGGGAGCTTGTGAAAAATCAGGGATGATGGATTTTATCCAATCGGTCACTTTTCTATCAATCGTGTTCTTACTCTATGATCCTTAATCGTTATTGAAAGATAATGAAAGTCAAGCACACCGTCATAAGCTAAAGTGAGTAGAATAAAGTAGCACATGGAATAAAATGGAAAACCGGGGCGTTTTAGGGAATAAATGATTTCGTATCTCTCTTGAACGTTTTGCTACTTTCCAAAGTTAGTAACGAGAGGTGTGAAATTATTTATCTTTAAGGCGTGACGTGATTACATTGCGTGAGGACACGCAATACCTTAGTCTTGGGGATTTTGCCAAAAAGTGATGTCGGAATTCTAAGCGGTGAAGCTTTTAACCACGAGGATCGTTGTCCCAATGAGGGTTGAATATGGATCTCGTCACTCAAGATCGTGAGCTATGTGTAGTGAATAAGGTTTAAAAGAAGTTTTGTTTTGTTTTATACTACAACGACAAGTTAAAGTGCGGTTAAAGTAAAGGAAAGCAATAAAGTGACACAAAATAAGTAAGCAAGTAAAGAAACATGTAATAAAGCGATTAAAGAAAACAAGAATTAAAGTGCGATAAGTAATGAAAACGGTAAATGAATTTAAAAGACAATGTGTTTGCAAAGCGACTCGAATAAGTTTATTAAGCTTGAGGTAAAAGTTTGTGACGAGTTATTTTCCTTTCTCGAGATTAGTTTTTGATTAATCTTTTGAAAAGATAACAACTCTAAACGAATGAATTAATCGTTTCAAAGGTTTTTGTCTTTGAAATAATCAAATCCACACGCCAAATATTCTTTCGATTATTTAAAACAAACGTTTAACGCTCTCACTTAACTCACGAACTCGAACCACTTAAGGCAAAACACGTTTGGAAACTACTCTGACTCATATATAAAAAACGTAAAGAGATAAAGAATTAAAAACTTGTAAAAAACATTTAACGTAAATAAGAAGGTAAGATTAAAAAATTGAAAAGACGTAAGACTTTAATAAGAAACGGACACTAAAAGGATTTTAGAAATTTTCGACAGCATAACGTTTAGAATTAAGTAAAATAAAAACCTCCACTCGATAAACGGATTGAGGGGAAAATAAAAGTCTAACTCGGACTTGGAAAAGAAAAGACAACTGCTTAAAAAGATATAAGAACACAAGACTTAAAAAATAATCATACTCGCTAATAAAAAAAAACTCCATACTTCGCTTACTATTTTAGACCCTCATACTCGCTCAAGTGAGGAAGATCCATACTCGCTAAGTTCAAAACAACGACCATACTCGCTAGATTTTTTTATCGCCATACTCGCTAGGTTGTTGAAGGTCCTACTGCGGCTTAACGGTTTGTAGTCTGCCATACTCGCAAGAAAAACCCCTCCGAGTACTGCCTAGAGCTCTTAACTCAACTCGCTAAACCCTAAACTTTGAAAACTAAACTCGGCTATAGCCTTAAATGGATACTCGGTAGAATGTAAGGTAAAACGTACTGGACACTTTTTCACAAGAAAACTAGAATTCTAAAAAGACCTATAAACTTAATAAAGAGTTTTGTAGGAAAACCAAGTTTTTAATCACGTAATAAGCCATCAAAAGAGCGTAAGACACAGAGATTTAAGCCCTTACCCATGATTTTTATGTAAAATGTTGAATGAAAAAACACATGGCAAAGGTGGTGAAAAGTCTATAAGAGCTTTAAATAAAGATCAAGAACATGTAAATAAGCTTAAAAGATTAAAGACTTGTAAAAGAAAGCTTGTAAAGAACTCAAATAAGCTAGAAAATAAGACGTGAAATAAGCTAGCATTCAAAATAAAAGTTACACTAAAGCATAAAATAAGCTAAGCTACACCTAAACTACTCCTAAATCTAACCTAGTCTAACCTCTAAAACTAACCAACCTTCTAAATGAGGTGGTGATGTTAATTTATAGGCCAAGGCTTTCACATGTTTGTCATTGTTGCACGTTTAGCCCTTGAACCTTTACAATTCATGATATTGCACTAAAACTAAGTTACAAACTACTCAACGTCTTAAATACTAGATGTAAACTCTTGTAACTTCGAGGCATTGTGTTGACGTTTATTTCAAGTCTTCAAAGATGTAAAAACGTTCACTTGCTCAATTTTGGAAAGCTTCTTCTCATGAATATCTTTCTGGTTTGATTAAGCGTATCGTTCATCTTCTTGAGCTTTTTAAGAAATAAACTCGTCATCACGGGCTTTCCTTGAGTAAATTTCATCTTTGACTCGGCTTTGTGACACTTTTCCACATCTCGTGCTCGTTTAGGGCTTTTTGGTTGGTTTTCATGCCATTTATGCAATATCCTTTCCTGCATAGTCATAAACACAAAAACAAGATATCTTTGGCGTTTAACGTTAGTTTTTGGTCTTTCTACACTTAAACTAAGGTCAAAAGTATGTGTAAAATAGCACATATCAAAGGGCACAAAGAAAAAGATAGACTAAAGAAATCCTAGAAAAATAAAATAAAAATCTCACTAGAAAGGAATCTAGCGAGTAGACCTAAAGAAATAAAAATTCTACCTAAACAATAACTATTCCCCGGTAGCGGCGCCAAAAACTTGATGCGTGGTTTTGTAACCTTACAACAGGTTTTACCTCTCGAGGGATCCCAAGAGGCTCACAACCCCACCAGGCAGTGTACCTGACCGATGTAGTATACGATAGTGGTAAGTACGGGGGATTGATCATTCTCTCACAGGGAATAGTGTTCGTTAGGATAGAAAAACTACTCTAATAGGTCTAAAGGTGGAAGGAAGATTCTTTTTGTATTTTTATATTTTTTGGAAAGCAATTAAAATCTCGGTTTTGGAAGAAGGGCGGAATTAGTTGCTAGTCAACTAACCCAAGTTTACTACTTATGCAAATTAAAATAAAATAAATATCTAAACTATTGTGGTTGTGAAAACAATTATGGAGAAAATTGTGTTTACTTAGATTTCATTACTCCCTAACTATCTTTTACCGGTTAGTTGATATGTGTGTTACTTGTGTGGATGAAGGGTGTATTCCTAATAACTCATGGAGTGGCATACATATCTCTCCAATTCTATGAGCTCTTATCTCGCCCTATGCCATGCACGGCACAACCATAGGGGTTGTAAACAGTTGCTCATGCGTTAAATACTAACTTAATAGCCTAGTATGCCTTGGCTATATGTTTCCCAAGACGTTCAAGCACGTTACCATAAAGGAGGTTGGCCAGTTTTCTTGAGCCTAACATTGATGGAACAATCATCCCAACAAACAACAACACACACCAATTAACCAATAATTAATAGTTAGGTTTCATTAGATCTAAGCAAACACAAGAAGAATTTAGCTACACATGTTTATTAAAAGACAAGCAAAAGAGATAATCAACCAACACCTAGACATATTGATTGAATTAAAGTGAAGACTTATCTTTAATTAAGCATGAGGGTTCCAAGGGTTGGAAACCCTAAAAAGTACAGAAAATTCGTCTTTAGGGTTTGCCCTAAAAGTTCTCCACAAAGTTCCACACTAATGAATGAAAATTAGAAAAGTATATATATATTTTACACTCTGACGGCGTCAGGTTATAAGGGCTGACGCCGTCAGCTCGCCGCCATTAGGTTTCTCGGATGGCCTAGATCCACTTCTGACGCCGTCACCTTATAAAACCTTCTGGGCCGTCACTCTTTAATTTATAACCTGACGGCCTACTTTTCCTAACACCTGACGGCGTCAGGTGTTAATTCCAAAATTTCCTCTGGCCCGTCATTTGAAAATTGGATTCCACTCTTTTGTCAAGACTTTCTGACGGCGTCACCTTGTGACTTCTGACGCCGTCAGGTTGCAAATTCACCATCTTTTGAGACTTTGTCGTTTTCTTCACTTTTATGCTCTAAAAACGTCCGAATAGGCATGTTTTCCGGAATTCCTCTCAAAAGTACCTAAAATGACAAAAGGAACGATTTAGGGCAATATTTGATCACATTTATACGAATTAGGGCTTAAATGACCCCCTAAAAGCGTAACACTTTTCGTCTCATCAGTCCCATACAAATAATGTCTCCATATCCTTAAGGCGAAAACCACAGCACCTAACTCCAAATCGTGAGTGGTGTAGTTACTCTCGTGCTTCTTGAGTTGTCGAGAAGCATAAGCTATCACCTTCTCTCGTTGCATTAAAACCGCTCCCAACCCTTTATGAGAAGCGTCACAATAGACAACGAAATCTTCGCTACCTTCAGGCAATGCCAAGATAGGAGCACTACACAACATATTCTTGAGCAATGGAAATGCTTCCTCTTCCTTATCTCCCCATTCGTATTTAACATTCTTTTGAGTCAACTTGGTTAGCGGCTTGGCTATCTTCGAAAATCCCTCAATGAATCTTCGGTAGTAACCGGCTAGACCTAAAAATTGACGAACTTCCGTCGGGGTTGTCGGTGCAGCCCAATCTTTAATAGCTTCAATCTTAGTGGGGTCTACATGAACTCCTTGACTATCAATCACATGACCCAAGAATTGTACCGTCGGAATCCAAAATTCGCATTTAGAGAACTTGGCATACAGCTTCTCCCTCCTGAGCAATTCTAAGATGAGTCTTAGATGCTCCTCATGCTCTTTCTCACTCTTCGAGTAGATTAAAATATCGTCGATGAACACGATCACAAACTTGTCTGAGTAAGGCTTACACACCCGATTCATGAGATCCATGAATACCGCCGGTGCGTTAGTCAACCCAAACGGCATTACCTGGAACTCGTAATGCCCGTAACAGGTTCTAAAAGCCATTTTCGGAATATCTTCCTCGCGAACTCTAAGTTGATGATGCCCCGATCTCAGATCGATCTTCGAATACACACTCGATCCTTGGAGTTGATCGAACAAGTCATCGATTCTAGGTAACGGGTATCTATTCTTTACCGTTAACTTGTTTAGTTCACGATAATCAATACACGTACGGAAGGATCCATCCTTTTTTTTCACGAATAAAACTGGGGCTCCCCAAGGTGAAGAGCTTGGTCGTATGAATCCTTTTTCGGCTAACTCCGCCAATTGTTTCGACAACTCTTCCAGTTCAGCTGGTGCAAGTCGATAAGGTGCCCGTGCCACGGGTGTAGCACCAGGTACCAACTCGATTTGAAACTCCACTTGTCTAGTGGGCGGGATTCCCGGCAGATCGTCAGGAAACACATCCGGGAAATCACGAACGATGGGCACATCTTCAATGCGCTTTTCTTCCTTCTCCTTCCCCCCTTTCGCAGATATTTGAGCTAAGAAAAGGTAACATCCTATTTCCATTAGCTTCGGTATCTTAGTGCAAGATATGACCGCTAATCTGGATGGACTCCTCAACCCTTTTCTATCTCCTTGTATATTTAAAATCTCCTTGCCGTAAGGCACACGCACAATCTTCTCATCATAAAATATGTGAGCATGATACTTTGACAACCAATCCATACCAACGATGACATCAAACCTTCCTAACGTGACGGGTAAAAGGTCTATGTTGAAAGGGCGATTCAAGAAATTCAATGTGCAGCCGCGAATGATGGTTTTAATCCTTTCTATTTTTCCGTTAGCTAACTCTACATCATATCCAATTCCTAAGGCCATCGGGGGTTTTTCTAATAGGGGTGCAAATGTAGTGGACACAAAACTTCTATCGGCACTAGTATCAAATAGTATGGAAGCATAGCGATTATTGAGAAGGAACGTACCAGTAACGACGTTCGGGTCTTCTCCTCTCTCATCTCCCAGTGTATACACCCTCCCTTGTGCAGCTTCTGCTTCCACACGTTGGTCCTCATTGTCCTGACGTCCACGATTTCCTCTAGCCCCATGGTTTCCACGATTGTACCCATTACCACCCGATCCTTGATCTCCTCGGTTCCAAGATTCCCTACACTCATTCCTATAGTGTCCCTTCTTTCCACATCCAAAACAAGTAACACTCGCCTTACTCCAAGCTTCAGGAGCAGCTTGCACCATAGCAAGGGGTCGAGCCCTACAATCCCTAGCTATGTGTCCTCTCCTTGAGCAATTCTGACACATCACATCACATCGTCCATGATGTTTCTTGTAATAACGACCACACTTAGGTGCATCACCGTTTTGATTCTTCTTATTCCCATCCCCCATTGCATAAGCCTTAGCAACATCTTGTCGCTTGTTACGGTGATCATTACCCTTAGAGTGATGGTCCCTTTTCCTCTTTTCATTCTTTTCCTTTCCAGCTTCTGCCAATACCAACGAGTCCATCAATTGTTGAGCAATTGCGATAGCCTCACGAACGCTTGTAGGCCTAGCAGCAATCACGTCGTTCNTTCTTGTAATAACGACCACACTTAGGTGCATCACCGTTTTGATTCTTCTTATTCCCATCCCCCATTGCATAAGCCTTAGCAACATCTTGTCGCTTGTTACGGTGATCATTACCCTTAGAGTGATGGTCCCTTTTCCTCTTTTCATTCTTTTCCTTTCCAGCTTCTGCCAATACCAACGAGTCCATCAATTGTTGAGCAATTGCGATAGCCTCACGAACGCTTGTAGGCCTAGCAGCAATCACGTCGTTCCTTGTAGCCACAGGCAACCCATCAGTATATCGCTCAATCCTTTGAGCCTCAGTCTTAACCATATCCAGGCAAAGCAAGGATAACTCCTGGTAACGACGATTGTAAGCCATCATGTCGGTACCCTTCACTTTGTGGTTCCAAAATTCAATCTCCAACTTCTTAACCTCATTCCTTGGGCAGTAAGTCTGAATCAGCAAGGACTTAAATTGTTCCCAAGTCATAGCATAGGCCACATCACTCCCAACCGAATTTCGGTAATTGTTCCACCAAGTTAATGCTTCATCCTTGAAGGTAAAAGAAGTAAACTTTACCTTCGCATTCACCGCGCAGTTACTGACAGTGAACACTGACTCAGTTTTCTCTATCCACCTGACCAAGTAAAACACTCCTTCAGTTNGACTTAAATTGTTCCCAAGTCATAGCATAGGCCACATCACTCCCAACCGAATTTCGGTAATTGTTCCACCAAGTTAATGCTTCATCCTTGAAGGTAAAAGAAGTAAACTTTACCTTCGCATTCACCGCGCAGTTACTGACAGTGAACACTGACTCAGTTTTCTCTATCCACCTGACCAAGTAAAACACTCCTTCAGTTCCACCAAACTCAATGGGTCCGCAGATTCGAAACTCCTTGTAGTTACACCCATTAGTACGAACAGGTGGAAAAGTTCCAGCGGAGTTGTTGAAATGATTCGACTCAGCTAGTAGCTCAGCAACTCGTTGCTCCACAAGTTGGTTGGTCATAGCTTGGTCCACAGTAGGTGCATTCGGTGGAATATGACCATTGTCTCCCTGAACATCAACATTTTGATTCCTGTTGTTGCGGTTGGTGGTGTCCAGGTTGTCAGGAGTAGGGGTTTCGACATTCCAAGTAGGACGGCGTCCTCGGCGACCAGGGGTAGCCGCTGCAATACCAGATCGAGTAGCTCTGACAGGGTTTCGTCGTACAACCATTGATCTGAAACATCACACAAGGTTCATAAGTTCCCCGACATCACTTATCATACGCTCAACAAGAATCAATATAGATGAAACCAAGATATCGGAAGAATATCAACAATACACCACAAAACAACAATAAAGCGAATAGGAACTCAATTTCCATGACACCCAAAACCACATAACGTCATATAGTAATATTAAACATCATCCATACAAATAGCGATCAAGACATCGTTCCAACTACCGTAGACATAAAAGATACTAATCGTTCTCAAACGAGACAAATAAACAACGGAAATACATCAACATAAAATAACTAGCTTTTCTAACCGAACACTCCTCGGTATAGAAAGCAACAAGACAACAAAATCCAACTATCTAGCCACTATGCTGGCGCAGACTCCTCAACTCCTGCCTCAAGCCATCCAGATCTCTCCACAACGATCCCATCTCAACACTATGTGCATCAGCATCCCTCTTGAGGTCCGCGACCTCTCTCTCCAACCCCGAGTTCCTCTTCCACAGCTTGCGATCAGCCTCGCGTGCCGTGAGGAACCCTCTCTGTAAGCTGCCCATATGCTCATGAATCTCCATCATATCTCTCCTCATCTCCGTAATTCTTCTCCCGGCAGTAACCAAATCAACCCTCAACTCACTAATAAACTCAACAGTCACCCTATCAATCCTATCAGTCATATGCGTAATCCTCTCACCTAACTCCGTAAGTCGAGCCCAAATCCTGCCAGTCTCACCTAACTCTGCAGACTTAGCAGATGTCTCAGATAGCGCGTCCGATGCCACGGGACTACCAGGTGGTGAATCAATCATGAATGGGTGATCAGGTGCAATCGGCTCTAACGGGTGTATCGGAGAATCAGGCTGTGCTGGCAAACCATCATCATCAGGCATCTCCTCCTCCTGAGGGTCATCCTCCTCCTGAGGATCATCCTCCTCACTACCCTCCTGAGGATCGTCCTCCTCCTGGGGATCATCCTCCTCATCACCCTCCTGAGGGTCATCATCCTCCTCCTCACCCTCCTGGGGATCGTCATCCTCCTCCTCCTCCTCGGAGGGGTGCTCCATCAATCGACGTCTCCTCATAGGTGAATCGTGTGGTGATGGTGTAGGTGATCTAGGGCGACGATGCGATGATGCAGGTGGTGCATATGACAGAAGAGTGTGAACATCAAAGTGCGTGGGTGGTGGCGAAGGACACACAGACATGCGTGCCGTAACTTGGTGGGCGAAACATGGAGCCACTCGAGCTAAAGCCTGGTGAAGAGTAAGCTGTCTCGAAGTACCAGGGAGCCCTAGAGAAGATGAGGGTCCCTGAGAAGTAGATACAGCAGGTGGTGTAGAAGTAGCTGCTGTCGGTGATGAAGTAGTTGAATGCATGGCAATCCTGTAGGTATCATCAGGAGCCATGGTAATCTGTGCTATGCTGAAGGGGTCAACAAGGATATCCTCAATAGCATCGAGCGTAGGAGGGGCCATAGCCTGTGACAACGGCGTAGGGTAGGTGTAAGTGTTTCAAAACAACTAAACCGCGAACTCAAAATATCATATCAAAATCATTATAAAATCTCAATCATATAGTTTCAAGAAAGATTTTCAAGTACCGCATTACTAAAATATTTATAAAACAAATAAGCCATATAATCTCAAAACGCCATCATATCACATAATCAATATACCTAAGATTCTCAACTTATCTCAAAATCTCATATCTAATCATCATCTCATAATACCTCAATAAATCGAAGATGCTTCGGCTTGGCGGGCTGGTGGGCATTGGTCGAGGATCGTTTTCTATAAAATTTGGTTATAGTTTAGGTGTTTATTACCTAGTTCTCTATAACCTTGGCTCTGATACCAATCTGTAACACCCCCAAAATTTGGTACAGCAGAAGACTATTCAAGCTTTCGGGGTGCTACGGGGATTGGTATCCAACAAAAGTCATAAAAGAACGAGATAAAGTAAACATGAGTAAAAACACATCCAAACGGGGTTTTAAAGTTTACATTCATCCCAAATTCAACAAAGTAAGGCCCAAAAAAAATAAAAGTAGGTCCCCAAATACATATCAGAGTTTTTAAAAAAGTGGATCCTTAAACCAAATAGCCTTGCCAAGCCTTCCAAGCATGCATCTCCCAACATTCTTAATTACCTGAGAAAACGCGCTAAAAGTTAGCTTTCGCTGGTGAGATCATAGGTTTATATTCATGATCAAATCAAGTGGACATATACGCAAAACGCTTGCTAGCTAGACTAGGCCTCAAAACAAAGCGCAAGAACCCTATAGCTGCACACTATAGTCCAACAACCAAATCAAATCAATATCCATCTGTATGCGTAAGAATACGACATACCCACATGCGTAAGAATACGACATGTTCAACTTACCTAGTTCTAGACTAGGCCTCGTTGTACAGCTTACCTAGTTCTTGACTAGGCCTCGCTTTTTATCCTACCTAGTTCTATAAGCATAGCAAGTTTTAAAAAGAAACAAAAGCGATAATAGTCCACATAAAATAATTTGCACGTTTCTCACCCCAAGTATTGAAAACAAAGTTCAAGGGTAAAAGTAGGGCTATGACTCACCTCAAGTCCAGATATCAGCACAAGAAATCGGTAGTGGTAAGACGTATCACAACTCAAAAGACAGCAACTACGGACTCGGCACTTCCTAACAATATAAACTCGTTTCAGGATCATTTCCTCAAAAATCAAATATTCCCAAACCCGAACGTATTCCTTTTTACTTTCCAAAAATCCATTTCTCTTGTTATTCTTATATTGATTTGGTATTTGGTATCCATGCAGGTGGAGGGTCGACACAACTCAACCAAGAAGTCACAACCATAAGATATAATAATAGCAACCTATGGGTCTAATATTAGTCCAATATATTACTTAAATAAGCCATCGAAGTTTATCAAATCCGTCGACTTGATAACCTTCCATAATTTATTTACCTAATATATTCTTCCAAGATTATACCTAAAACCTAAATCACATAACACATAGAATTCTACATGATAAGTTCTTGAGTTTAATAAGTGGTTTAAATAGATTCCCGAAACTTATCGAATTCGTCAATTCGATAAACTACATGAAAATATCTATTACTTATTATTCTCAAACTCCTACCACGATCTAAGGCGTCGTAGGATATAATATTCGATAATAAACCCTTCGATATAACTATATAAGTCTTATTTAGCCCGTCGACTAAACAAGCTAGTTAGTTATATAGATTGGTGTGTTGTCGTTAAATATCCGTGACTAGCACCAATAGTCAACAAAAATAAAATGGGCGAACTTGGATTTAAGTGCCCTCAAATATCTTATAACTCGCAAAGTCTCGTTTTATTTCCAAACGCTCGTTATAATTCGTAAAACAATCCCTTTTTAACTCGATTATTTCCTTTATACGATAAAAGTATAATAAGGTTTCCGACAATATTATACTAAATTAATAGTCTAATATTTATCGTTAACTTTATTATTTTCGTTCTCGTGATTTCTTATTTATTATATACACATCCATATATCAATATACATATATATATATATATATATATATATATATATATATATATATATATATATATATATATATATATATATATATAT
>LBNU01019775.1:50634-62771 GCA_014162995.1 Artemisia annua
AATAAAATCATTTGCCATTGTCTTATTGCATTTAACAGTTTTTATATGAACATTTATGTATACATGTATGTTTATTAGGTTGTATGTAAGAAAAATAATGTTTTATATGAACATGCATGTTTTCTAGCAAATTGGGTTCTCGCAGTTCCCCACATAACAAGAGTTCTGAAATAAAGATAACTATATATTATATTATATATTATTATATATATATATATATATATATATAATATATTTTATATATTTTATATATATATATTATAATATATATATATATATTATAGTGATGTTTGTGTTTGTGTGTGTGTGCGCCGACAAAACCACAAGGGACGGTTTTATGTAATTTACTTTTTTTTTTTTTTTAATTTAATAATAATAAAAATGATAAAACTAGTATAGGAAATGGTGGCATGTTATAAAACGTAAGGCCAAACCCGAAATCCTTTCAAAGTATCTCGACAGTCTCAGACCGATCTCAAAAATTTTAAAACTCCATAATACACTCAGTAAATATGTAAACCAAACCATACGTTCAAAACATTTAAATTCGTTAGGTTATCCTAGTGCCGGAGTCAACGTAGTGCTTAATAACGATCTCACAAATAAATTACCACATATATTCCATATAAAATTTAAAATCCCAATACGAATTCCATAGAAACCACAAATTTAAAAATCACGATTCAAAGTTTACAATTTATCGCGAATAGACTTATAAATATTTCAAAGTCATTAAATTTAAAGTAATGCAGATTTTTAAATAGCTCCCTAATTTGCCAGTTGTCACAATGTCCTTAATTAATCACATTCAAATTCGTTCAAGAAGAAAACAAAAACTGTTCTATACCATTTTCCATATTCCATATTTAGTTTTACTTGTGACATACTTTTTTAGCAAACTTGTGACATATTGATATATGCATTAAAGTTAGTTGGAACTTATATATTAAAAAATTCCTTATAAAAAAACTTTACAAATAATTCGATAATTTTTATTGATAAACATTTATCTTATTAAACACAATTATCAAGGAGCTATTGAATATACAAGACAAATTAGAACATTTGGTTACTATTCATAATTATAGGATCAATAATCCAATAAGAATTAAGATCAAATAAGAAGAAAATTTAGAATGAGAATGATGAGAAGTAAGTTTAATCACATATTCGAGATGCATTGACTTAAATTAGATACATTCTAATGCATTTTCTAGCTCAAAATTAGATGCATATGCATATATCATATGCATTTCATCAAAGTAGGTGAATCTTATATATTTTTCGTCCTCCAAATGTCAAATGTATTTCTAGTGCTACTTTGCATTATTTTCTTGCATTTATTTCACTGCAAAATCACTTCAAAATGATTGGAGATGCTAAATTAAATGAATAGATATGAATCTAATTCAAGTCGATGCGTTTCAAATGTGTGATTATTGTTACTTCTCATCTTCTTATATTTTAAGTTCTCTACTTTTTTTCTCACTAGACCCCTACACATTTCAATAAAAAGGATAGATTAACCTTTTTTATCCTAAAAGATTCTAATATCATCACAAAGAGTATTTTTGCGTGGTGGTTTCAAACCAAAGCAAACACGGCTTCTGTATCTCCATGTTACTCACATAGTTGTTTGAACCACAACGTCGAAACACACCTTTGTTTCCTTAGCAAAGCCTGCTGGATCACTTCACGAAAGTAATATGAATAATAATTTGAATACTGAACATGCGTCTATCGCTTTAGGTGTCTGCTATTTTGATCGGTGGTTGGTTTTAATTGTTTTGTATATTGTAGCTCCCTTGCTAGTTTTTCAGTTATTTGCTATAGCATTTTTTTTTTCTCTCTTTTGGATCTGTCTGCACAAGGTAAGTCCACTAAACTGCCATGAATTAGTAATATCGTATTACTCTTTAACTAATGACTAATACATTCAACTAAAGTGGATATTATAACTAGATATTATTACGCATAAAGGTTATACAATATCAAATCACGATCATTCAATGTAGTCATTATAACTAATGACTAATACATTCAACTAAAGTGAATGTAGATAGTGATAGAAACTTGTTCTATACTAGTTAATTAAAAGCATTACACACACGTCTAATGTTTCCACTAGAACCAGTCTTGACCCCGATTCTACCCATTCGCACCATGGAACTCATGAAATCACTCTCAAAAGATGGTCCTGGCAATGGACTCAACAAGCCGAAATATGAATCCACTATTTCCTTTGTTGTCGGGTCATCCATTAGCTGCGCATCTGATTGTAATACTGCAAATCCACTTCTAATGTTTTGGAAGATTTGTTTGTCAAAAATTTCTCCGCTTCCATGATCCATTGGCAACCTGTGACCGGCGTCCCCTCCTTCAGGGCATGCTGACGTCAGTTCAGGTAGGAAACTGGGGTTTATACTTGGGTCGGGACCTCCACTAGAAGAAAAGTTATATAGTCGTTTAAACATGAAGAAACATGCGGCTTTACCAATAGTATGCGCAGCTGAAATTAATTGAAAGTTTAGGTTAGTGGATATTCATTAACTAATAGATGCATTTACACATGTTTTTATCAATGTTGTATCCTATTTGAAAAAACTATGACTTTTGATGTATGCAACTTTTTGTATCAAGACTTTGGTCATGCCATGTTTGAGACGATCATCTATATTCAAACTAATGAAAACAGTTGTTTAGATATTTGTCCCACCCAAAATAACTTACCAGTTGTAGGTCACAATCATATATTATTAAAGCACATGGGTGAGACAAATATATCAATATTACATTAATTTTGACCCTCTAAATATATTCAAAGATTCAAGGTGGTTAAAATCAACCCTTCTGAGTAATTTTACTTGTAAAGTTTTTACTTACAATGATGCATTAGAGTACAAGGGATGAATCTATAAAAGATCAAAGTAATTAATTCAAGCAAGAAAAAAAATAAGGCAATTGGTTGCATTTTTAGTGAAATTATCAGTTAACTAGTTCGAGCCTAGCTATATGATGATAACCGGCCAAGCCCTATATATATATAACTTAGACAATCAAAAATACAATACTACTATTCCCTGGAATAAAAAAGAAACATATTTCGGTAATATTGTTATTGTTACAAAACAATGTGAGAAAGATGCGACTTCAATTAAATGAGTTGTCAAAAAATTTCAGGAAAGAAAATTTTCTTACGATGATAATGGTCCGGTAATAATTTAAGAATAATTTCTAATAAAATGCAAAATTATTTGTCCATTTTAGCTGAAACCTTCTATGTCGCAAACTACTTGAATAAATAATCTTTGAGATGGTTTCCGCGCATAAATCATTGGTCAGAGAGAGGATTTTCACTTTAAGCTAAAATGAAAAACCACAATTTGCTTTTACAGTTTACAATACTACGTATTTCTTATAAAGAGTATATGTAGGACTAGATGTTTTTAAGTTACACGTGTTGGACCACATAATATAATCAGATTCTCAAAATTTTATGTAACTGTTTGCCCTTACGAACTCTCTTAAAATCTGGTTGCTATATAATCACACGAAACTAGAATTAACAATCCACTAAATGTAAAAAAATGGTATGTAGTGTGTTAAATACTCTGTATTTGTCAACATTTAAAAGCGAAAATCAATTTTAAATCATTTTTAACACAAGATTAATCAATTCTATACTTTAACATGTATGATAATGTGACAGCATCTATCCATAGTAAGCATGTGTTTAGGGAGAGATAAAGATTACCACTGAGAATCACAAGGTCACTGTCATTAAGACCTTTTTCAATAAATTTTTGTTTGAGAATCTGAATGGAATCTTGGACATCAGGCATTCTCGCAGCCAGTTCCATACGTGACACCAAACCATCTTTTCTTCCAGTTTCAACTTGATAAACTGGCCCATGACTGTCAAAAAACAATAACTAAGGTAAAAACAAATTTACCATCAAAACCTCACACATACTAAAAGCTGTAACTATGTGAATTCAGGTCACAAAGAGTAGAAAAACCCTAAAATTCTCTCCCCTTGGGGGCGAAATCCGGCCACCCTCCCTTCTCCTAAAAATCCAAAAAACTGCCATTAAATCCGCCTCTCTATTGTTCTTATGAATGATATGCAATCGGTTTAAGGGTAGTTATCTTCTAGGTAGGGTGTGCCATTGATTTTCATTCATATTCTTATGATTTCGTTGCCCATTATTAAAACCCTAAACGTTTTTTGTAGTCGGTTTTTTAATCGACTCCTTTTCTTAAGGGTTTTTATACTTTGCGATCTATAAACCCTAACTATTCTTCTACATCTAATCGTTCCTGTTATGCCGACTATTGATTTCTTTGATCCATGGTCGGTTTAGAGGATTTGATTCTTATTTAGGGTTTCACTGTTGTATACCCCAAACGATTACTTGGCTTCTAATCGCTATTCATTATAATCGTTTGTTAGGGATTCGGTTTTCGGTGGATCGGTTCTTTGTATTAATTCATTGATACATATTCAACATCAACGATCCTTTAATCCTTATATTCTGGCCGACTCCTTTTTAGGGTCGATTGGTTTATTGGATCTATGCTTAAAGTTTATAAACCTATTTAGGTTTTATTTGCTCGATTGGAAGTAAACTCGTTTCGAGTTTTGGGATGATGGATGTATACCCTCGTTAGGGTATTGCTGGACGAGCTACTAGTTCATGTGATGATGGTTGATTATTGGTATATGGGTTTGGGAGAGTGTGATGTTCTACGTAGGTAGAGGTGTGGTGTGCTGATGTGCACTTGGGGTATGTTAAACCCTATTATCGTCCTAAAAACTAGTTCATTATGCACGTTGCTGTATTTGGATTGTGAGTTTGGGGTGGTTCGCTATTGGACAGATCCTAGCTTGGTATCATGATGAGCCACCTTACGAGGGTTTATGATGGTTAGGACCTGTTAGTGGGGATGTGGAGCTGCTATAGTGGATATGGGTTGGTGCTTGTTGGTTATTCTTATTGGGGTTCAGTTTAGCATCTCAACGTACGCTGTTGGAGTGAGTTTACTTGCTGCTCTATCCGTGGTTTTAGAGTCCTTCACCAACCGAAGTATGAAACTTGTGAATTGTGCTTCCATTCGAGGATGATTTTAAGATTCAAGTCTACTATGGTGGTTTTTGATTGGTATATGTAAGTTAAGTTTCTCGGGTATCTTATTCAAAAATCCTTGACTCGATCAATAGTAATTCTCTTTGCTATGGATCGTTTATGGGTGATTCGATCTTCATTTTATGGCTTGATTTTATGTATGGGATCGAAGCTGCTTTCTTTTGATGGATGTTAGGGTTTGGACCCTATTGTATGTTCATCTCTTGGTTGTCACATAGATGCTCTAATTTTGATTCTTTTGAAGCATGGCTTGTGGGAATAAGAAGATGATTATGGAAGTTTGGACTACTACGACGATTTGAAGATTCCAGGAACTATCTATTTAGTTTGTGTTTTTTATAGTCGTTGTAGTTTATGTTCAATGTAAGTTTATGTTTCAATGTAAGTTATAAGAATGGCGTGTCATTCTTATATGAGAGTCTGTAAGTGTCCTCAGGGACAGAGATGAGGGAAGTCACCCTCATCCTATGTACTTCAACGTTTTTTGGTGTAATGAATTTTGCCGGGGTGAATTAACCCTTTTACCCAAAAAAAAGAACTTGAGCCTTCCATATCACTATTGTAGTCCACTTCAACTTCCATGAAGAATCCAAGCATGATNAGAGCAATTTGGATAATGATGATCTTTTTTTGCTTTTTTTACTTACCAAAGCAACTGCATCTCTTGCAGCCATGGCCACAATATCGGCACAAGAAACGACACCAGGACACATAATTTCCAGCTGTGCTTTTGCATTCTCTATTACCTTAAATCCTTGTAACCCTATATGACCAGGTGCCGTTCGTTCCGAATTGTCTCCGTTGTCAATAAGGATCGACCCATCACAACCCTACGAATTTCTCATTAAGTCATCAACACAGAAGTGGAATCCATTGTAATTATGGTTAAAAAAACACTATTTGATGATGATTAGCTAACCAAAAATGATATGGTAGCATTTGTAAATAATTTTACATATAAAAAAGGGTTAAATTGCCAGGATATCTTTTAAATGCTGGTAATAATATTAAGTTGGTATTTTTATGCATATGGTATCAGGCAAAAACTCTATATCCATTACATTAAATTTTGATATGAATTTCTCGTTGCGCATAAAACGCAATATTCATATCAAAATAATTATTTTCATCATTCTCACAAGATACAGTATTTCGCATGCAAAGCTATATATACAGACAGAGAGAGAGAGAGAACCTCAACAAAGCAGTCATGGAAGTGAAGCCTGAGCATGAAAGCGGGAGTCTGAGGATCAGATTTGGTTGCATCCTTCACAACATTAGCAACGACTGTTTCAGCTGCTGGACACACCTTATTGTAAAACCCTACTTTTAGTTGTGCTTCTGTAAACCCGATTAAGAATGTAAAAAAGATGATCATTTTTATCATTTTCAAAATTTGTTTTTTGGGGTCGTGTGGGGTTCTGTGGTTTCAAAGTGGCTGAGCTTAAGTATTTAAGCTTTTTGCATTGGAGTTAAAAGCTGCAGGTGAATTGCTTTTGTTTCTATTACATACACAATTTAATATTTTCACTTTGTTTCTATGTGCCTATATAGTATATTCGATTTATATCACCAAGCAATACACGTAATGGCTATTTATTGAATGTAAGAGAATAAAATGGTCACAAAATTAATGAATTATTACCTTAGCTTCTCTATGAAGTTTAAATCATATTTGGTAGTGAAAATGAAATTTTACTTATTTTAGAATTGTCCTTTCACTAACGTGGCTAGATTTTAGTAATGAGATTTCTTTGACGCGTATTGTAGTGTTATATAATTTTAGTAAAGTTTTAAGTGGTATCCAGCAAATGAATTAGTAGTGAACTTGAAGCTTGGCATTGCATCGTCACATGATCAGAAATAGCAAAGTTCATTCATTTCAGAAACGCGGGACATTGAAAAGAGATCGATTTTTATTAAACCAGCCAAACCGACCATTCTAATTAATTGAGAGAATCCAAAATGCATAAATTATGTCACTTGTCATGGTCTACCAATAATTGATAAATGAATTTCCCAAAAAAATAACACTCGGTAACTAATTTATAAATAAGTTCGAGTAAAAAAAATAAAAAGTGTTCATATGAAAATTTTAGTGACTTTTTTACACATAACCACAAAATTTGTAAAAGTTCTTTTTTGTGAACGCTCATAGTCCTATTTGTGAGCTTGCCATCTTGATCACAAATGACAAACTTCAGCCCTCTTTTACTCTTGATGCCATACACAACTTCATAAAGTTGGCCGTGTCTGAAACAAGACGTGACAAATAAAAACCTACTTGCAAAATATAAGACGTGACAAATAAAAACCTACTTGCAAAATATCCTGACTTATGTTGATTGTCACAACTAAATGATACAAAAACTGAATTGCTTTCTTATTATGTTTAGCAGTAAGTGTTTATCCGGTGGCTTCCTTTTGATCCTAGGGATCAACACTCCTTCCCAAAATACTACTGATAATTATATTTTCATCGATGCAAGTTCTCATTAATAGGGCAATACAAAGTCTGGTTCCATTGCATAACCATTCGATTAATCAAAATTCCGCAAAAGTATAATCAAAACACCGACTTTCAATGTAAGTTTGTGATTTGATAGATCAGAAAATTTCAAACTATTGATAAATTCAGTAGATACCGTTGATTAAACCTTTACGTTTAACTAATGTGTGCATTTACATGATTGCACTGACACTATCTTGTATTTTATTTTCGTTATCTAAAAGATACAATGCAAACCTCGGAGGCTGTTGTACGTCATGTAGTAGACTACTAATGCAATGCTTGTTCTTCTCTTAGCTCTTAATTGGCTTGAGCCAGCTTGCTATTTTCAAGTTGAAGAGTCATATAGTGAACTTTGACATTTTTAGTGTCTCATAATTCAGCCCTACAGTCAATCAGCTCCTTCCAGATGGAGGTAAACTTTCTCAGCAAGTTCTTCCTTTTATTTTCACAGATCAACTGAGGTATAATCAAGCACATGTTTTCTATCAGAATCATCATACATTTATCGCCAAGTAATACACGTAATGGCTATTTATTGTCAATTGAATGTAAGAGAATATGGTCACAAGAATTAATGAATTATTTTACCTTAGCTTCTCTATGAAGTTTAAATCATTTTTGGTAGTGAAAATGAAATTTTACTTATTTTAGAATTGTGTCTTTAACTAACGTGGGTAGATTTTATTATTGAGATTTCTTTGACGCGTATTGTAATGTTATATACTTCTAGTAAAGTTTTAAGTGGTATCCAGCAAATGAATTAGTAGTGAACACGAACGATCGGCATTGCATCGTCACATTAACAAAAATAGCAAATTTCTACTAAAGTACATCATTAGTTCATTCATTTCCGAAACACGGAACATTGAGAAGAGATAGATGTCCATTAAACCAGCAAAACAAACCGTTCTTTTGGAAAATAGAAATAAGTGTATGAAATAAGTGTAGTAGATGCTCAATGGTTGTGCATGAGTATATGTACGTTAGATATTGTTGACAAGTTAAAAGACCTATGAAACACGGGTTTTCAGAGAGATAGATTAAATTAAACGCAATGCTATGTACTGCATGGATCGTTGTTGGTAGGAAAAACATCATATTGTGTTTTGCACGTACATGTGAACATAAAAAATTGTCAAAGTACCAAATGAAAATATCAAAGTTGCATAAATAAAATATCATAACTTTTTGTTTTATACAATAGAGCTAAACTTAATTGAGGAATCCAAAATGCATAACTTATGTCACTTGTCATGGTCTACCAATAATTGATAAATGAATTTCCGAAAAAAATAGCACTCGGCAACTAATTTATAAATAAGTTCGAGAAAAAATAAAATGTGTTCATATGAAAATTTTATTGACTTTTTTACACATGACCGCTATAATACCCCTAATTTCGTGATATGCAACGGAATTCAAACTGCGCGTTACTTCATGGCACAACAGTTATAATAATAAAAAACGATCTCCAGTTGAGTCATTTTGAAAGATTTATCATTCGAATTTTATAAATATCAGAGTTTACAAAATGAGGTCCCTGTAGTTTCACAGTTTATTAAATAAGTTTAAGAATGATAATAAAATTATAGCCATCTTGAGTATCTGTGCTCCTCCGTGCCAGTCTCGTTCTTTATGGACCTGAGAATACATGCTTAAACTGTCACACAAAGGTTGGTGAGACCCATAGGTTTATGTAAATGAATAATCTGTACGGTAACCACAAGTATAAAGTATGCATGACAAATATGTCACATGAAAATAATACAATTGCTATAAGCTCATGAACTCGAAGCTAGACTGAAAATGAACGCCCCAACAGAGTGTTTTGCGAGACACTCTAATATGATCCAAGTGAAATGCGTTCGTTTGACCAGTTGGATCTACCAACCCGAACAGAGGCGTCACCCTCAATAGATCTATTCATTCACCCTTGCTTACACGTAATTAACGGTGCATGATAATCAGGGGACTTTAACATGGCAATGTAGTAACTTAAGCAATGTAAATGAATTTGATATACTTGGACTCGTATAAAAATGATGTGCAATGTATTATCCCCCGTAGGTTTGAAATAAAATAATAAATTGAAAAACAGGGCTATGAAATCTCACCTTAGAGTGTAGTGACATAAATAACTCAACGGTGCCAAAAAGTATGGCAGAATAGAGTAACATAAGTGATGTCAAGAATTAGAGCACAATGATATGGAATTCGGCACGACCTAATGAATATGCAGTTTATCTCAGAATATGTTATTATATAATAATAGTACGATGCATATGAGTTTCAAAAGACAGAACGTTTAATTTCCGTGGAAGATTTGTATCAACATCTTTTATATAATAAAACAAAACCCCTATTGGGAATTTTTCATTTTAAAAAAATTGGAACCATACCTTATTTAGTAATAATTTTATTTAAAAAAAAAAGATTATTTTCTTATTAAGTAACATTTTATATTTATCCATAAAACAAGTAGAAGATAAATACAAAAAATATAGATAAGATATTAAAAAAAAATATTTTCTTATTAGGTAACATTTTATATTTATCCACAACACAAGTAGAAGATAAATAAAAAAAATATAGATAAGATGCAATTAGCAGTAGGATTAAAATTTTTAAATAATTATTTCAAAAAATAAAATAAAAAAACCCCGCGCGTGCGCGGGCATTATAACTAGTTTTGTAAAAAGTTTAATATCATCATTCATGTGGTGGTTTGAATGTCAAGACTCGGGAACTCACACCAAAGTATAAAGCATATTACACAAGTATAACAGGAAATATACATGTATGAATCAGATAAGCACATAAGTAAAGATAAGTCGATGATTAAGTTTTGGACATTTACCCTAAAATCTGAAATAGTTCGTATAAAACATAAATATTTTATAGTTAGGGATATGCTTGAACTTAAAATTTAAACAATAAATGTTTTACAATTTGAAAATCCACATTTCATCATTTACGAATTAATAACAGTGTTTCCGAAATAAAGTACGAGTATAAAAACTCTTATAGAGTTTCAATATAACTCATTCGTTTATGTAATGCTTCAAATAATAGTTTTAAACCGTTTGAAATCGGTTTAATAAATTAGTTAATAATCTATTAATCCGCACTATAAGTCTTATGTCCCAATTTAATTATTTAGTCCAAATATATATGTAACTCAATTTAATTTGATAAGTCCAGTTATAAACCAAAACCAAAATATAATATAAGCATCACAAAATTAACATATAGTCCGTTGTGAGTCCGATGTCTTAAGTCTGTCATGAGTCCAATATGTCCAAACGATCGTCCATGTCCAACAGTCCAAATATTATTAATCGGGTATAAGTCCAATGTCCAATATCAATTTGTCATATAAAACTTAGGCCCAATCAAAACAAATGTAATACGTACATTCTAAGTTATCACATGGGCCTTATGTAAACGTAAGACTAAAAATGAAACAAACATACATTTTTGTGTGGGCAAAACCAAAAGTAGCCACTTTGGGGTCTCGGTGGTGGTCGAAAACCAAGGCCAAGACAAGTAACACACCCTCTCGTGGGTTGTTATTGTGTATCACACAACTCAAACAAACCACCCCTTAGTTTCATGTTGATCCAAAAGCTAAAAACAAAAATAAACTAAACAACCTCCTAGTTGCTTCGAACCCCCGACCTCTACTATTGATATACATCAGTGTTCTTCCAGCTCTTGAAGGATTGTGAGTCCGCCACAAGCTTCACTATTTTCAGGTAAAACATCTGCACAATTACATGCACATTATGTTAAGACAAATGTTAAACATGATGGTGAGAAAAATGAATGAGGCGGATTTTCAAGGAACACACCTAATTGACCTTGTCGATGGCTTTGCTCTTGAAGGAGTGCGAGATGGCAAGCATCAAAATCTTTGCATAACACATCTATGCAGTTACATAAACATCATGTTAAGAAATGTATATAGACAAATATGAAGCATAATTGTAGCCAAATAAAGTTGGTATACCTGTGGTCATGAGGCTCGTAAGGCAAATGATATATAGATATGCCAAGGAGCTTCACCGTGGTTGTCATTGGGTATGAATACGACTTTTGGTACTTTGTTTGAAGGTTACAAATGTATATATAATCAATCAATTAATGGCTTGTATGGAAATATAGCATTTTTTCTTCAATTTACATTTATGACAAAAATCATATTGTGATATGTTAGCCTTGAAAATAATGTTATATGTTGGAAATTGCATTAGTTAAAAGCACAAGGACTAGTTGTGTCTATAGGACATAGTTTAGTGCATTTAGTAGTATAAATACTTTCCTAGTTGCAACTAGGAGAGGTGGATGTTCATTGTAATAAAGAAGTGTGTGTGTTTTCCCTTTCTCTCTCTAGAAAACACACACATCTTCCCCCAATTCTTTAATCTAATTTTACCATGTTTAACCTTTATTTCGAGCATCCCCGACCTCCTGAATAT